>JAHIAM010006402.1:0-20960 GCA_021605205.1 Aegilops longissima | reverse complement strand
GATATTGTATTGATACACGTACATGTTGCCTTGCTTGAGATTGTGGAACTCCTCACGCTTGCTCTCAACAACACTTCTTTCGAATGTGGTGAGCTCGAAATCTCATGAACTCATCCTGTAATGACACCACCTCCTCCGAATCTTTGTATTGCTGGGTACCACTCAAGCAGCTTGATCCTTGAGTTGAAACGATGCAAACTTGACAAAATCCTCAGTCTGACATTGCTACATTCAAAATGTTTGCAGATGTCCACAAGCCAATCGCCGTCGCTCAGTAGCCTCGATACGTAAAACTGAAAGACTTCGCCGATTAGCGGAGGAACTGATCGAGAGTAGCAAAGCGCGGCTGATTGTTGCTTTGACCTTGATTTCCTTGATTGCCTTGCCCTTGAGTACGCTCTTGCAAGAGCTGCAAAATCATCTCGAGCATTGGCATTGGTGGCTGCCATGATAGTTGCCAGGCTCCGGAGGCGGAGGTGGAGGTGGAGGTCTCGACCGATTCCCATCATTACGCTCGGATTCTCACGCGTTACATGGAGCTATCTCAAGAGGGTGACATCCATTAGCACTTGATAGACAAATAGTCAAGTTGAATCAATGGATAGAAATTGCACCATATAGTCTTCACAATAAACATTCAACAAGGATGAACGAATGAATTCCAAAAGCTAACATCACGCGTCCATTAAGGTGAGAAGCCACTTGATTAAAGGTTGATGAAAAAAATAACAAGGTATCACTCGAACAAATAAGTGGTAAGGATTACCCAATCACGAACCAAATATCATCAAGGGAAGAAATGCTAGAGCTACTTGAATCCCCATTTATAAACTCCCAAACCTTCTCGTTATGCAATCTGGTGTTGGGGATACAGGACACAAAATATATCACCCAAACTAACAATACCTAGATCCACCAGATCCATCCGTCAACACATAACCAAGAAACCTTCGGAATCGTGGTACCTCGACCTTCTAAAAACATCCGCGGTTACAAGTCATGGCAATACTTCGAGCTCTCGCCCCAAGATCGGGTTATCGGGTTATCTCACCAACAACTCGCATAAAAGAGATTTCGATGTCGGCAAAACTCAGGTATTCCAGAACTGCAGTAACGATAAAATTGTGACGACAACACTCTGAGCTCAACTCCCGGACACTGCCACAACCCCTAAATGTCGAGGCACCAAGAACAATGTTCTCGCCACAAAACCATCTGAACGACTCCAAGATACCCAAGGATCCTGAGCATTTTTTTAGTGAAATTTGAGGAGAGGAGAGTCAAAACTTCTATCGCCAGAAACCTCACCAGAGCGAATGCAAGGACTGGGGAGTAAAAAGAATCCTCGCCTCCTATATATATAATCCTAAGACTCAAAACATTTTCCGCTTCTAGACTCAACAACGCCAAAGAACAATCAAGTAGGGGTTTTGAAGTCGGGAAGGCTCGATTACCAACTTGTAACGCCGATGCTATTTATATCTCCACGTGTCGGTACACGACTTAGAGGCATAACCGCATTGAAAGCAATGTCGCATGTGAGGTAATCTTCACACAACCCATGTAATACATAAGGAAAGAGATACATAGTTGGCTTACAATGCCACTTCACACAATACATAAATAAACATCCATCATTCGTAGTACACTCAAGGTCCGACTCACGGAACCAAAATAAAAGAAGATACCCCAAATGCTACACAGATCCTCGATCGTCTCCAACTGGCTCCCACTACTGATCATCAGGAAAAGACACATAGTAACGACCACGCTCCTCGTCGAACTCCCACTTGAGCCTTGGCCATGCCACCGCGACGGCATCGCCGGCACCTGCAACTGTTTTGGTAGAATCTGTGGAGTCACGGGACTCAGCAATCTCACACCGCGAGATCAAGACTATTTAAGCTTATAGGAAGGACAGAGTTGTAAGGTGGAGCTGCAGTGCAAGTTTAACTAGCATATATGGTGGCTACATTCGCAAAAAGAGAGCGAGAAGAGGAGCAAAGCACGGTCGCGGAAGCTAGTAGCCATCAAGAAGTGATCTCAACTACTTACGCCGACATAACTCCAACACTGCAGTTCACTTCTCGGACCACGAGAAGAGACCATCACGTTTACACGCGGTTGATGTGTATTTCAATTAAGATCAACTTCGGTTTTCTACAACCGACATTAACAAATTCCCATCTGCCTCATAACCGCGGGCACGGCTTTCAAAGATATTACTCGCTGTGGTGTCCTAACTTAGCCCATTATAAGCTCTCACGGTCAATCTAAGGATATTCTTCTACCGGAAGACCCGATCAATCTCGAATCCCGGACTACAAGACATTTCGACAAGAATAAAACAAGACCAGCAGAAGCCACCTGATTGTGCCGACAAACCTCGAGATAGAGCTGCACATATCTCGCTCTCGTGGCACATCCGGATGAGCATCCATACAACTAAACCAGACCTCAAGTTTCCTTGAGGGGCGCTCATCAAAGTTTCTAGTCTCGCCAGCACCGGTAGCACTGGTCCGGGGTTAAAATAAAGATGACCCTCGGCTCGCGAAAACCCGGGGGAAAAGGCTTAGGTGGCAAATGGTAAAACCAAAGTTGGGCCTTGCTGGACGAGTCTTATTCAAAGCGAACTGTCAAGGGGGTCCCATAAATCACCCAACCGTGTAAGGAACGCGAAATCAAGGAACATAACACCGGTATGACGGAAACTAGGTGGCAAGAGTGGAACAAAACACTGCATAAGGCCGAGCCTTCCACCCTTTACCAAGTATATAGATGCATTAATTATAGCAGATAAATATTGTGATATCCCCAACAAGTAAACATGTTCCAATAAGGAACAACATCTCCATGTTCCAACAAGGAACAAACTTCATCTTCACCTGCAACTAGCAACGCTATAAGAGGGCTGAGCAAAGCGGTAACATAGCCAATCAACGGTTTGCTAGAAAAGGATGGTTAGGGGCTGACATGGCAATATGGGTGGCATGATAAGCAAGTGATAGGCATCGTAGAGCATAGGCATAGCAAAAGAGCGAGCATCTAGCATAGCAAAGATAGAAGTGATTTCGAGGGTATGGTCATCTTGCTCTGCAAAGTTCTCGAGTTGTCGTAAAGCTTGATCCTCGATCCTCGTAAGCTCGCTTCACGTCGATTGCCTCCGGCTCTACCCAAAGCAAGAACACAAACAAAGGAACCATAATAAATCGGGCAATGCAATGCACAAGCAACATGATGCAAAACATGACATGATATGCGAGATGTGATATGCAATGCGATATGCTCCGAAGGAAAATGATGAACCAGGCATCAACTTGGCAAACCAAGTATGCCGCTGGAAAGATGAGATGATTTCGCTGAAATCGATATAAAGATCACCGAATCGGATGCACGGTTTGCAAATGACAAGCAAAACAAGAATGGCACAAATCTGCCATTAACAAAGATGATACCACTTAGCACGCAACAAGAAATTAAGTTACTGCACCTAAACGTACTCAACAAAGTATATGGCAGTGATCTACTCAAGATGCTTGACAAAAGATGAACACTGAGCTACGTAAATCACATCATAACAGGTTCAAACAAGCATGGCAAAAGTGCAAATCATATCAGCCTCTCGATTTGGTGAAATTATCGAACATGGCAAAAACATCATCGTAGCAATGTTCAGAGCAAGAAAACAACATGCTACAGGAACTTATAATAGCAAAACATGGCATGGCATGAATCTACTCAAAGCATAGAACAAAAGTCCCTTACTCACCATAAGCCAAAAGGATCAGAAAATATAGTAACACCCATGTCAATATAGCAAGTTTCTAACAGATTCAAGAACATGGCATGGCAAAAACAGATAATGTGTAGGCATGTTTAGGAGCTCAAAGCACTCACTACAGAGCCTTTCATGATAAACTAAGCATACATACATCAAGAAGACATGGCATAGAAGACATACATGGCAAGAATAATATCATAGCATACACGGATCAACCACAACAACCTTGGCAAAATTGAATAACATGTAAACAATCTGCCAGAAACATTTTGTAGCAAAAGTAGAGCCTGATTGACTCAAGCTATGGCACTTCATAATTGCAAACAAAGGCATGGATGGATAGAGCATAACCATATGTTCAAAACATCCTTACTGAAGTATCTCAAAATATGCATGGATCTCTCGTAGCATCAAGTTAACATGGCATCAAAATATCACCTAAACAGGCTGAAATCAGCAACATCAGAAGCCTACTTTGCATGCTTGTGCTAGTCACCACATAGATCACAAAAATACATGGCATACACCCTGGAAAGATGGCATGGCATATTACAAAACACATGTAGGACTCAAATTCATAGGGTGCACACATCAATCATAGCAAAAATAACAAAATGCATTCTGTCTAAGAAACAGAAACTAACATCACATAGCCCTCTTCTAACAGCATTTCGGGCATCAAGATGAGCTCAAATGAAAATGGTATGAAATGAAATGATCTACTCTTCGAGACTAACATTTTGACATATTACACGCATTTAAACGGAGCTACAGATGCAAAGTTATGATGCGTTGAAAATGCCACAAATAATCACCGAGATAAAAACTTAGAAGATTTTTAGGGGGGAAAGTCAACCGACGGGATCCGGATCGGGATCCGGCCGGCCCGGCGTCGAGGACGACGGCGCTGCACCGGGACGGTGGACGGAGGAGGTACCGCCGAGGAGGAGGCCGGCGCCGCGGGAGGCGCTGGCATGCGAGGGTCGGACGCGATGATCTGAGCGCGTCGAATGAGCCGGAGCGGCTGGCGGGCCGCGAAGGTTGCAGGAGCCCTCGCCGGGCACGGCCTCCGTGAGGCGCGATCGCCGGAGCCGCCGCGGGTGGTCGGCGAAGCAATGATGGATGGGCGGCGACGCACCGCTGGAGGCGCGTTCGCCAGATCAGCTGGGCGCGCTGGCGGCGGCGCGATGCGCTGCGCGGGCGCGCGCTGCTGGTCGGGCGGGTTCCCGCTTCGGGTTCGGGCGGGCGGCGCTGACACGTGGCGCAACATTGGGCACGGGCGGCGGCGCTGGACGTGGCGGACGCGTCCGACGCCGGGAAATTGTCCGGCAGTGCGGGATGAGGATGGCTAGGGTTTGAACCCGGATTTGGACGGGAAGGTGTTTAAATAGGCATAGAGGGAGCTAGAGAGTCCAAATGAGGTGTAGCTACCACACGATCGCGGATCGAACGACGGAGAGCATGGAAGTGACTTAGATGGGTTATTGGACTATTTTGAAGGGTGTTGGGCTGCAACTTAAAAGAGGCCTTTGCGAGAGTGCGGTTAACTGCTGAGTACCAAACGAGCTCCAAATGACCCGACATTGACCGGTGGTTCTACCGTGGTATACCAAGGCCACTTGACAAACCTCGGTCCATTTCGAGAACGCTTAGTGCCCGCCACAAAAACGTAAAAGGGGACGCCGGGAGAGATAGGAGAGCCGGATTGCAAAACGGACAACGGAAAAATGCTCGAATCATGAGAGACTAACACGTATGCAAATGCGATGCACATGATGACATGATATAAAATGCATGACATAGACAAAAAGCAAAATGAAAAAAAAACCCAACCACGGAGGGAATAACATATCACAATGCCGAAAATGGCAAGAGTTGGAGTTACAAATATGGAAAGTTACTTCCGGGGTGTTACAACACTCCACCACTACAAGAGGATCTCGTCCCGAGATCTAGGACTACAAGAACTCCGGATATTCGGAACGGAGGTGATCCTCGCGCTCCCAGGTGGCTTCACGGTCGGAATGGTGTGACCACTTCACTTTCGTGAATTTGATTGACTTGTTGCGCAGTCTGGCGTTTGTTTTTCAAGAATAGCAACGGGTGATCATGATAAGAGAGATCTTCTTGAAGGTCAATTTCTTCAAAGTTGATAGTGTGCTCAGAGTCTTGAAGCACTGGCGGTCGTGACACGCGGAAACACATAATGCACGCTCGCGGTTGGACGGAAGCTCGTTGATAGGCGAGATCGCCTTTTGCCAATGATCTTGAAAGGACCCACGATCTAGGGGCAAGCTTCCCTTGATACCGGGTTGACGAAGTGCCTTTCATTGAGAGACGCGGAGGTAGACATGGTCTCCGATTTCAAAAGCCACATCACGGTGCTTATCATCATAATAGTTTCTCCGCGCGATTGCGCTGCTTTTGAGATTCTCACGAATGACTTTGAACATTTCTTCGCTTCGTGGATCAAGTCGCTACCAAGAAGTTTGCGTCAACTGTCCTCTGCACTAATTGAGAGGAGTACGCACTTTCTCGCCATAGAGAATTTCAATGGGGCCTTGCCCGAACTCGCTTGGAAGCTGTTGTTGTAGGAGAACTCGGCATATGGAAGACAATCTTCCCACTTCATACCGAAGAAATGACACAAGCCTCAGCATATCTTCAAGGATTTGATTTACTCGCTCGACTTGGCCACTTGTTTGAGGATGGAAAGCAAATGAAACGAATGTTGGTGCCCATGGCCTTCCAAAAGAATCCCAAAACTTGGAGGTAAAGATGCTGCCACGGTCCGAAGAGATCACTTGTGGAATGCCGCAAGGAGACAATCCTCGAGGTGTATAGCTCACCAACCGAGCTGCCGTGATAGATTCTTTGATAGGAAGAAAATGAGCCACTTTAGTAAGCTTGTCAATGACAACGAAGATAGCATCATTTCCACGCTTGACTTTTGAAATCCGTCATAAGTCCATTTCGATATGATCAAACTTCCATTCTGAATAGCAAGAGGTTGGAGGAGACCAGCTGGTCTTTGGTGTTCTGCTTTCACTCTTCTCGCAGACATCACATTCATTCACGAATTGAGCAATTTTCGCTTCATTCGAGTCCACCAATATGACTGCTTGAGGTCATGGTACATCTGCGATTTCAGGATGAATGGATAGAAGCGAATTGTGCGCCTGCTCATAATGACCTTTCTCGAGATCACCCTTAGAACCACAATCCCGTCCTCAAGAAAAGAGTATCTTTGTCATCAATGTGGAAGCACTTGTACTTGAATGCCCTTGTCGATACCACGCTTCACCTTTTTCACCATGGTATCGTGGAGTTGAGCCTCACGAATCTGATCTTCCAAAGTAGGAGAGACTATGAGGTTGGCAAGAAAGCCTTGAGGAACAACTTGAAGATTCAACTTATGGAAAGCTTCACAAAGATCCGGCTGGAAGGGCTTGAGAATTAGACTGCTAAGTAGCCTTCCTGCTCAAAGCATCCGCAATCACATTGGCCTTTGCCGGAGTATATTCAATACTTGGGTTGTACTCTTGAATCATTTCACCCATCGAGTCTGCCCGAGGTTGAGGTTGGGTTGAGTGAAGATATACTTGAGACTCTTGTGATCGGTGAAAATGTCCACTTTCCTTCCCAACAAGAGATGTCTCCATGTTATCAATGCATGGACAAGTGCCGCCAACTCAAGATCGTGAGTGGGGTAGTTCTTTTCGTTGGGCTTCACCGACGAGAGGTATAAGCCACAACCTCTTTCTTGCATTAACACAAGACCGAGACCTTGAAGAGAAGCATCACGTAAAACTTCAATGGCTTGGATTCATCAGAGGAGTCAAGACAGAGCTGTGACGAGTTTCTCTTTGAGGTATTGAAAGCAACGCCACACTCAGGAGACCGTACATACTTCACATGCTTTCGAGGAGGTTGGAAAGAGGCTTTGCAATCTTAGAGAAATTCTCAACGAATCTTCGCAATAGCTTGCAAGACCAAGAAAATCATGGAGTCTGCTTGACATTCCGAGGAGGTTCTCAATTCACAATTATGGACACCTTCTGGATTAATAATATGCCTTTGGCGGAGATGATATGACCAAGATAAAGCACTTCATCAAGCCAAAATTCACATTTGGAAAACTTCAGATAGAATTGATACTCTCGAGCTTGTCTAGCACCAATCGCAAATGGTTGGCATGATCCTTCTTATTCTTGGAGAAGACCAAACTATCATCAAGATAGACCAAGACGAATTCATTGGTGTAGGGGTTGAATATAAAGTTCATCATCCGAGAGAATGTTGGAGGAGCATTGACAAGGCCGAAAGACATGACAAGATATTCATAAGAACCAAAGCTTGTTCTCAATGTCTGTCTTGGGAATATCTTGTTCATTTAACGCGAATCTGATGATAACCCATAATGAAGGTCAAGCTTGGAGAACACTTTAGCACCTTTGAGTTGCTCAAAAGATCATTGATGTTGGGAAGTGGATACTTGTTCTTGATTGTCTTCTTATTCAATGGACGATAATCGACGAAAGTCGGTCCGCGCCATCCTTCTTTTGGACAAAAGAACACCACAACCCCAAGGAGATGAACTCGTCCGATCAAACCCTGACGCTCTTGTTCATCGAGCTGTTTCTTCAATTCCTTCAGCTCATCAGGTCCAAGCTTGTATGGACGCTTGTAAACGGGTTCCAAGCCGTGCTCAAGATCGATAACTAACTCAATCTGGCCGATGAGGAGGCATACCCTAAGCTCTCTCGGAAAGACATCTTGGTACTCACAAACGATCGGAATCGAGAGATAGCATCCACCGCCTCCTTCTCATTGAGAGAAAACAACCAATGGTTTCATCACGAAGCGCATAGATGATCACATCATTAGAAGAGTGAGTCAATTGAATTTCCCGGCAGCACAATCAAGCTTGAGCTTTGTGCTGAGAAAGCCAGTCCATTCCGAGAATAAGATCAATATCCGAGTCACCAAGGACAATTGGTTTAGCCAGAAATCTATAATCGCCCATCTTGATACCGACATTCGGAACCAAGACTCGAGAAGTCATCTCCTTAGCCGAGAAACAATAGACAAAGGTCTGCAAAACTTGAGTAACCAAATCATGCATAGCCACAAAAGGTCTTGAGATGAAAGAATGGCGACACCAATATCAAATAAGACTTTTGCAGAATGTCATTAATCGAGAGATTACCCATTATCACATCCAGAGATTCCTCCGCTTGAGCTGCATTCATCATGTTCACCTTTGCAGACTTGGGATTATGCTTGACCACCGCATTGCTGGAAGATTTCACAGAGGAGGAGGCGGGCGGCGCTTTGGTTGAAGCACTTGTTCGCATAGTGACCTTTCCGCCGACACTTGTTGCAAGTCACCCGAGAGCGGACGGTGGTAAGGAGCATTCGACCTTGGAGCTTGAGAATTAGACTTGTTCTCGATAGCCTGGTTAAGGTGTGGAAGATCCACGCCACCTGAGTTCTTCTGCACGATAAGGCTGACGGAACGGAGGAGGAGGAAGGTAGAACTGTCTGCTTAGCTGCCACTTGAGAGGAAGAAGAAGACTGAATCTGCATCCCTGATTCTCTTCTTAGAAGCCTCACATTTGAGCTGGGCAGCTTCTTGCTTCAAAGGGTGTTGTAGAATTCATCATACTTTTCTCGCTCAAAAGCAAAAGAGCTAATTGCAGATCTTCTCTCGACCACCTCTGAATTGATAGATCATACTCTTTTCATCAGTGGACGCCTTGCTTAGCAAAGCGAAGCGAAGTTGGAATCGATATTGTATTGATACACGTACATGTTGCCTTGCTTGAGATTGTGGAACTCCTCACGCTTGCTCTCAACAACACTTTTCGAATGTGGTGAGCTCTGAAATCTGGCGAACTCATCCTGTAATGACACGACCTCCTCGAATCTTTGTATTGCTGGTACCACTCAGCAGCTTGATCCTTGAGTTGAAACGATGCAAACTTGACAAAATCCTCGTGTCCGACATTGCTACATTCAAAATGTTTGCAGATGTCCACAAGCCAATCGCCGCCTCGTAGCCTCGGATACGTAAACCGAAAGACTTCGCTGATTAGCGAGGAACCGACCGAGAGTAGCAAAGTGCGGCTGATTGTTGCCTTGACTCTGATTTTGACTGCCTTTGCCTTGAGTACGCTTCTGCAAGAGCTGCAAAATCATCCGAGCATTGGCATTGGTGGCTGCCATGATAGTTGCCGTGCCTCCGGAGGCGGAGGTGGAGGTGGAGGTCTTGACCGATTCCCATCATTACGCTCCGGATTCTCGACGCTGGCATGAGCCATCCTGAAGAGGGTGACATCCATTAGCACTTGATAGACAAATAGTCAAGTTGAATCAATGGATAGAAATTGCACCATATAGTCTTCACAATAAACATTCAACAAGGATGAACTAATGAATTCCAAAAAGCTAACATCACACGTCCATTAAGGTGAGAAGCCACTTGATTAAAGGTTGATGAAAAAATAACAAGGTACGACTCGAACAAATAAGTGGTAAGGATTACCCAATCATTAACCAAATATCTCAAGGAAGAAATGCTAGGAGCTACTTGAATCCCAATTATAAACTCCGAAACTTTCTCGTTATGCAATCTGTGTTGGGGACACAGGGACACAAAATATATCACCCAAACTAACAATACCTAGATCCAGCTTGTATCCATCCGTCAACACATAACCAAGAAACCTTCGAAATCGTGGTACCTCGACCTTCAAAAACATCCGTTATACAAGTCATGGCAATACTCCGAGCCGCCCCTCAAAGATCGGGTTATCGGTTATCTCACCAACAACTCGCACAAAAGAGATTTCGATGTCGGCAAAACTCAGGTATTCCAGAACCGCAACGATAAAATTGTGACGACAACACCTCGGAGCTCAACTCCCCGGACACTGCCACAACCCCTAAATGTCGAGGCACCAAGAACAATGTTCTCGCCACAAAACCATCGGAACGACTCCAAGATACCCAAGTGATCCTATATTTTTTTAGTGAAATTTGAGGAGAGGAGAGTCAAAACTTCTACGCCGAAACCTCACCAGAAAGTATTTAAGGGACCGGGAGTAAAAAGAATCCTACTCTCCTATATATATAATCCTAAGACTCAAAACATTTTCCGTTCTAGACTCAACAACGCCAAAGAAACAATCAAGTAGGGGGCTCTTGTTGGGAAGGCTCGACATTAACTTAGAATACTCGATGCGGCTATATTCTCCCACGCGGTCGAAGCACGACTTAGAGGCATAACCGCATTGAAAGCAATGTCGCAAGTGAGGTAATCTTCACACAACCCATGTAATACATAAGGGAAAGAGATACATAGTTGGCTTACAATGCCACTTCACACAATACATAAATAAACATCCATCATTCAGAGTACACTCAAGGTCCGACTCACGGAACCAAAATAAAAGAAGATACCCCAAATGCTACACGATCCTCGATCGTCCCAATCGGGCTCCACCATCGATCATCGTGAAAAGACACATATAGTAACGACTCACGCTCTCCTCGTCAACTCCCACTTGAGCTCGGTTGCGCCACCCGTGACCGCATCGCCGCAACCGCAACTGCTTTTGGTAGAATGTGTGAGTCACGGGACTCAGCAATCTCACACCGCGAGATCAAGACTATTTAAGCTTATAGGAAGGACAGAGTTGTAAGGTGGAGCAGCAGCAAGCATTACTAGCATATATGGTGGCTACATTCGCAAAAGAGAGCGAAGAGAGAGCAAAGCACGGTCGTGAAGCTAGTAGCGATCAAGAAGTGATCCTCAACTACTTACGCCGACATAACTCCAACACTGCAGTTCACTTCCGGACTACGAGAAGAGACCATCACGGTTACTACACGCCGTTGATGTGTATTTTAATTAAGATCAACTTCGGTTTTCTACAACCGACATTAACAAATTCCCATCTGCCTCATAATCACTGGGCACGACTTTCGAAAGATATTACCCCGCAGGGTGTCCCAACTTAGCCCATTATAAGCTCTCACTACCAACTAAGGATATTCCTTCTACCGAAGACCCGATCAATCTCGGAATCCCGGACTACAAGATATTTTGACAGCAATAAAACAAGACCAGCAAAGCCACCCGATTGTGCCGACAACCCGATAGGAGCTGCACATATCTCGCTCTCGTGGCACATCCGGATGAGCAGTCCATACAACTAAAACCAGCACCTCAAGTTTCCTTGAGGGGCGCTGCAGTAGCTTCTAGTTTGGGCCAGCACTCAAGGAGCACTGGTCCCAAGTTAAATAAAGATGACCCTCGTCGCTGAAAACCCGGAAAAAGGCTTAGGTGGCAAATGGTAAAACCAAAGTTGGGCCTTGCTGGACGATAGTCTTATTCAAAGCGAACTGTCAAGGGGGTCCCATAAATCACCCAACCTTGTAAGGAACGCGAAATCAAGGAACATAACACCGGTATGATGGAAACTAGGGTGGCAAGAGGAACAAAACACTGCATAAGGCCGAGCCTTCCACCCTTTACCAAGTATATAGATGCATTAATTATAGCAGATAAATATTGTGATATCCCCAACAAGTAAACATGTTCCAATAAGGAACAACATCTCCATGTTCCAACAAGGAACAAACTTCAGCTTCACCGCAACTAGCAACGCTATAAGAGGGCCTGAGCAAAGCGGTAATATAGCCAATCAACGGTTTGCTAGAAAAGGATGGTTAGGGATGACATGGCAATATGGGTGGCATGATAAGCAAGAGATAGGCATCGAGCATAGGCATAGCAAAAGAGCGAGCATCTAGCATAGCAAAGATAGAAGTGATTTCGAGGGTATGGTCATCTTGCTTGCAAAGTTCTCAGAGTTGTCGAAAGTTTGATCCTCGTAAGCGTTTCTCTTCACGCACTCGCTTCCCAGCTCTACCCAAAGCAAGAACACAAACAAAGGAACCACAATAAATCACGGTGCAATGCACAAGCAACATGATGCAAAACATGACATGATATGCGTAGATGTGATATGCAATGCGATGCGCCATTCCGAAGGTAAATGATGAACCAGGCATCAACTTGGCAAACCAAGTATGCCGCTGAAAGATGAGATGATTTCGCTGAAATCGATATAAAGATCACCGAATCGGATACACGGTTTGCAAATGACAAGCAAAACAAGAATGGCACAAATCTGCAATTAACAGCATGATACCACTTAGCACGCAACAAGAAATTAAGCTTACCGCACCCAAACGTGCATCAACAAAGTATATGGCAGTGATCTACTCAAGATGCTTGACAAAAGATGAACACTGAGCTACGCTAAGCAAATCAACATAACAGGTTCAAACAAGCATGGCAAAAGTGCAAATCATATCAGCTTCTCAGACTTGGTGAAATTACTGAACATGGCAAAAACAGCATCAGTAGCAATGTTCAGAGCAAGAAAACAACATGCTACAGGAACTTATAATAGCAAAACATGGCATGGCATGAATCTACTCAAAGCATAGAACAAAAGTCCCTTACTGACCATAAGCCAAAAAGGATCGGAAAATATAGTAACACCCATGCAATATAGCAAGTTTCATAATGATTTCAGAACATGGCATGGCAAAAACAGATAATGTGTAGGCATGTTTAGGAGCTCAGCACACTCACTACAGAGCCTTTCATGATAAACTAAGCATACATACATCAAGAAGACATGGCATAGAAGACATACATGGCAAGAACAATATCATAGAATACACGGATCAACTACAACAACCTTGGCAAAATTGAATAACATGTAAACAATCTGCCAGAAACATTTTGTAGCAAAAGTAGAGCTCGATTGACTCAAGCTATGGCACTCCATAATTGCAAACAAAGGCATGGATGGATAGAGCATAACCATATGTTCAAAACATCCTTACTGAAGTATCTCAAAATATGCATGGATCTCTCGGTAGCATCAAGTTAACATGGCATCAAAATATCGCCTAAACAGGCTGAAATCAGCAACATCAGTAGCCTACTTGCATGCTTGTGCTAGTCACCACATAGATCACAAAAATACATGGCATACACCCTGGAAAGATGGCATGGCATATTACAAAACACATGTAGGACTCAAATTCATAGGGTGCACACATCAATCATAGAAAAATAACAAAATGCATGTTCTGTTAAGAAACAGAAACTAACATCACATAGCCCTCTTCTAACAGCATTTCGGGCATCAAGATGAGCTCAAACGAAAACGATGTAATGCAGATGAAATGATCTACTCTTCGAGGCTAACATTTTGACATATTACACGCATTTAAACGGAGCTACGGATGCAAAGTTATGATGCGCTGAAAATGCCAATAAATAATCACCGAGATAATAACTTAGAAGATTTTTAGGGGGGAAGTCATCGAACGGATCCGATCGGATCCGCCGCTGTCGATGTCGAGGACGACGGCGCGCTGGCCGGGACGGCGACGAGGAGGGTACCGGCCGGAGGAGGGCGGCCGCCGGCGGGAGGCGCGGGCGGCGGTAGGCGGCGCATGGCGGAGGATGGCGGAGCCATGGGCGCTCGGTAGCCGGAGCGTGCGCGGGCGGGCGCGGGTTGCCGGTGGAGCTCAAGCCGCACGCCTCAAGGCGAGGCGCTGGGTCGCCGAGAAGCGCCGGGCAGGGTGGTCGGGCGGCGGCGCCAAGGCCCGGCGCTGGGTCGCTGGAGGCGCTGGGTCGCCAGTAGCCGGGCGGCCGCGTGCGGGCGCTGGCGCTGGGCGCGGCGCTGGACACGCGGGCGCTGATTGATTAAGCTGGGCGGCGGCGCGCTGACGGGCGGACGCACCTGCACGCCGGGAAATTGTCCGCAAAGCGATGAGGATGGCTAGGGTTTGACCGGATTTGGACGTAAGGTGTTTAAATAGGCATAGAGGAGCTAGGAGAGTCCAAATGAGGTAGTTTTCGCCACACGATCGTGATTGAACGACGGAGAGCATGGAAGTGACTTAGATGGGTTATTGGACTATTTTGAAGGTGTTGGGCTGCAACTTAAAAGAGGCCTTTGCGAGAGTGCGGTTAACTGTTGAGTACCAAACGAGCTCCAAATGACCCGACACTTGACCGTGGTCTACCGGTGGTATACCAAGGCCACTTGACAAACCTCGTCCATTCCGAGAACGCTTAGTGCCCGCCACGGAAAAACGTAAAAGGGGACGCTGGGGAGATAGGAGTGCCGGATTGCAAAACGGACAACGGAAAAATGCTCGGAATCATGAGACGAACACGTATGCAAATGCGATGCACATGGTGACATGATATAAAATGCATGACATGGACAAAATGCAAAATGAAGAAAACCCAACCACGGAGGGAATATCATATCACAATGCCGAAAATGGCAAGAGTTGGAGTTACAAATATGGAAAGTTACTCCGGGTGTTACACTCCAACTACAAGAGGATCTCGCCCCAGATCTAGGACCGCAAGAACTCCGGATCTTCGAACGGAGGTGATCCTCGGCCCCTGTGTGGCTTCACGGTCTGAATGGTGTGACCACTTCACTTTCAGGAATTTGATTGACTTGTTACGAGTCTTGGCGCCGGTTTCTTCAAGAATAGCAACGGGTGCTCATGATAAGAGAGATCTTCTTGAAGGTCAATTTCTTCAAGTTGAGTAGTGCGCTCAGAGTCTTGAAGCACTTGCGTAAGCCGTGACACGTGAAACACATCATGCACGCTCGCTGTTGGACGGAAGCTCGTTGATAGGCTAGATCGCCTTTTGCCAATGATCTTGAAAGGACCCACGATCTAGGGGCAAGCTTCCCTTGATACCGGGTTTACGAAAGTGCCTTTCATTGAGAGACGCTGAGGTAGACATGGTCTCCGACTTCAAAAGCCACATCACGGTGCTTATCATCATAATAGTTTTCCGCGCCGATTGCGCTGCTTTGAGATTCTCAACGAATGACTTTGCACATTTCTTCGCTTCAGTGATCAAGTCGCTGCAAGAAGTTGGCGCTCACCTGCCTCAACTCAATTGAGAGGAGTACTACACTTTCGCCATAGAGAATTTCGAATGGGCCTTGCCCTCAACTCGCTTGGAAGCTGTTGTTGTAGGAGAACCTTGCATATGGAAGACAATCTTCCCACTTCATACCGAAAGAAATGACACAATCCCCGAGCATATCTTCAAGGATTTGATTTACTCGCCGACTTGGCCACTTGTTTGAGGATGGAAAGTGTGCTGAAACGAATGTTGGTGCTCATGGCCTTCCTCAAAAGAATCCCAAAACTTGGAGGTAAAGATGCTGCCACGGTCTCAAGAGATCACTTGTGGAATGCCGCAAGGAGACAATCTCGAGGTGTATAGCTCGCTAACCGAGCTGCTGTGATAGATTCTTTGATAGGAAGAAAATGAGCCACTTTAGTAAGCTTGTCAATGACAACGAAGATAGCATCATTTCCACGCTTGGACTTTGGAACCGGGCACGAAGTCCATTTCGATATGATCAAACTTCCATTTCGAATAGCAAGAGGTTGGAGGAGACCAGCTGGTCTTTGGTGTTCTGCTTTCACTTTCTCGCAGACATCATCTTCATTCACTAATTGAGCAATTTCGCCCATTCGAGTCCACCAATATGACTGCTTGAGGTCATGGTACATCTTCGTATTTCCGTGATGAATGGATAGAAGCGACCAGTGCCTTCGTTCATAATGACTTTTCTCGATCACCCTTAGGAACCACAATCCGTCCTCAAGAAAAGAGTATCTTTGTCATCAATGTGAAGCATTTGTACTTGAATGTGCCCTTGTCGATACCACGCTTCACCTTTTTCACCATGGTATCCAGGAGTTGAGCCTCACGAATCTGATCTTCCAAAGTAGGAGAGACTATGAGGTTGGCAAGAAAGCCTTGAGGAACAACTTGAAGATTCAGCTTGGAAAGCTTCACAAAGATCCGGCTGAAGGGCTTGAGGATTAGACTGCTGCAAGAAGCCTTCCCGTCAAAGCATCTCGAATCACATTGGCCTTGCCTCGAGTATATTCAATACTTGGGTTGTACTCTTGAATCATTTCACCCATCGAAGTCCGCCTGAGGTTGAGGTTGGGTTGAGGAAGATATACTTGAGACTCTTGTGATCGTGAAATGTCCACTTTCCTTCCCAACAAGAGATGTCTCCATGTTATCAATGCATGGACAACTGCCACCAACTCAAGATCGTGAGGGGGTAGTTCTTTTCGCTGGGCTTCACCGATTTAGAGGTATAAGCCACAACCCTCTTCTCTTGCATTAACACAAAGCACCGAGACCTTGAAGAGAAGCATCACGTAAAACTTCGAATGGCTTGGATTCATCAGAGGAGTCAAGACAGAGCTGTGACGAGTTTCTTTGAGGGATTGAAAGCAACGCCACACTCGGGAGACTGATATACTTCACATAGTTCGGAGGAGGTTGGAAAGAGGCTTTGCAATCTTAGAGAAATTCTCAACCAATCTTCGCAATAGCTTGCAAGACCAAGAAAATCAGGAGCTGCTTGACATTCCGAGGAGGTTCCCAATTCACAATTGTGGACACCTTCTGGATTAACAAATGATGCCCTTGGCGGAGATGATATGACCAAGATAAAGCACTTCATCAAGCCAAAATTCACATTTGGAAACTTCTCGATAGAATTGATACTCTCTCGAGCTTGTCTAGCACCAATCACAAATGTTTGGCATGATCCTTCTTATTCTTGGAGAAGACCAAAATATCATCAAGATAGACCAAGACTATCTCATCAGTGTAGGGGTTGAATATGAAGTTCATCATCCGAGAGAATGTTGGAGGAGCATTGACAAGGCCGAAAGACATGATAAGATATTCATAAGAACCAAAGCTTGTTCTCAATGCTGTCTTGGGAATATCTTGTTCACGTAATGCGAACTGATGATAACCTATACGGAAGGTCAAGCTTGAGAACACTTTAGCACCTTTGAGTTGCTCAAAAGATCATTGATGTTGGGAAGTGGATACTTGTTCTTGATTGTCTTCTTATTCAATGGACGATAATCGACGAAAGTCGGTCCGCGCCATCCTTCTTTGGACAAAAAGAACACCACAACCCCAAGGAGATGAACTCGTCTCGATCAAACCTGACGCCTTGTTTCATCAAGCTGCTTCTTCAATTCCTTCAGCTCATCAGGTCCAAGCTTGTATGGACGCTTGCAAACGGGTTCAAAGCCGTGCTCAAGATCGATAACGAACTCAATCGCCGATGAGGAGGCATACCCGAAGTTCTTCCGAAAGACATCTTGGTACTCACAAACGACCGAATCGAGAGATAGCATCCAATTCGCCTTCTCATTGAGAGAAAACAACCGAATGGTTTCATCACGAGCGCATAGATGATCACATCATTAGAAGAGTGAGTCAATTGATTTCGCAGCACAATCAAGCTGAGCTTTGTGCTGAGAAAGCCAGTCCATTCCGAGAATAAGATCAATATCCGAGTCACCAAGGACAATTGGTTTAGCTGTAAATCTATAATCGCCCATCTTGATACCGACATTCGGAACCAAGACTCGAGAAGTCATCTCCTTACCGGAGAAACAATAGACAAAGGTCTCGCAAAACTTGAGTAACCAAATCATGCATACCACAAAAGGTCTTGAGATGAAAGAATGCAATGCACCAAGATCAAATAAGACTTTTGGTGGAATATCATTAATCGAGATTACCCATTATCACATCAAGAGATTCCTCCGCTTGAGCTGCATTCATCATGTTCACCTTTTGCAGACTTGGGATTATGCTTGACCACCGCATTGCGGGAAGATTTCACAGGAGGAGGAGGCGGAAGGCGCTTTGGTTGAAGCACTTGTTCGTGATAGTGACCTTCTGCCGACACTTGTTGCAAGTCACCCGAGAGCGGACGGTAAGGAGCATTTGACCTTGGAGCTTGAGAATTAGACTTGTTCGATAGCCGGGTTGGGCGGTGGGAAGATCCACGGCCACCTGAGTTCTTCACGACATATCCGATTGAACGGAGGAGGAGGAAGGTAGAACTGGCTCGCTTAGCTGCTACTTGAGAGGAAGAAGAAGACCGAACTGCATCCCCGATTTCTTCTTAGAAGCCTCACATTTGAGCTGGGCAGCTTCTTTCTTCAGTGCTATGTTGTAGAATTCATCATACTTCTTCTCGCTCAAAAGCACAAGAGCTAATTGCAGATCTTCTCGCATCACCACCGAATTGATAGATCATACTTTTCATCGTGGACGCCTTTGCTTAGCAAAGCGAAGGAAGCTTCGAACTGGATATTGTATTGATACGTATATGTTGCCTTGCTTGAGATTGCGGAACTCCTCACGCTTGCTCTCAACAACACTTTTCGGAATGTGGTGAGCTCTGAAATCTCGGCGAACTCATCCGTGTAATGACACAACCTCCTCTCGAATCTTTGTATTGTCTGGTACCACTCAAAGCAGCTTGATCCTTGAGTTGAAACGATGCAAACTTGACAAAATCTCAGGTCCGACATTGCTACATTCAAAATGTTTGCAGATGTCCACAAGCCAATCGTCACGCTCGTAGCCTCGACTACGTAAACCGAAAGACTTCCGCTGATTAGCGAGGAACCGATCGAGAGTAGTAAAGTGCCGCTGATTGTTGCCTTGACCTTGATTTCCTTGATCGCTTTGCCCTTGAGTACGCTTTTGCAAGAGCTGCAAAATCATCTCGAGCATTGGCATTGGTGGCTGCCATGATAGTTGCCGGCCTCCGGAGGCGGGAGGTGGAGGTGGAGGGTTCGACTGATTCCCATCATTACGCTCCGGATTCTCGACGCTACATGAGCCATCTTGAAGAGGGTGACATCCGTTAGCACTTGATAGACAAATAGTCAAGTTGAATCAACGGATAGAAATTGCACCATATAGTCTTCACAATAAACATTCAACAAGGATGAACGAATGAATTCCAAAAGCTAACATCACACGCCCATTAAGGTGAGAAGCCACTTGATTAAAGGTTGATGAAGAAAATAACAAGGCACGATCGAACAAATAAGTGGTAAGGATTACCCAATCACGAACCAAATATTCAAGGGAAGAAATGCTAGGAGCTACTTGAATCTAATTTATAACCTCCTAAACTTTCTGGTTATGCAATCTGGTGTTGGGGATACAGGGACACAAAATATATCACCCAAACTAACAATACCTAGATCCAGCTGTATCCATCCCACAACACATAACCAAGAAACCTTCGGAAATCGTGGTACCTCACCTTTGAAAAACATCCGTTATACAAGTCATGGCAATACTTCTAGCTCGCCTCAAGATCAAGTTATCGGGTTATCTCACCAACAACTCGCACAAAAAGAGATTTCGATGTCGGCAAAACTTGTATTCCAGAACTCGCAACGATAAATTGTGACGACAACACCTCGGAGCTCAACTCCCCGGACACCGCCACAACCCCTAAATGTCGAGGCACCAAGAACAATGTTTCGCCACAAAACCATCGGAACGACTCCAAGATACCCGCTGATCCTAAAATTTTTTTAGTGAAATTTGAGGAGAGAGAGTCAAAACTTCTACGTCAGAGACCTCACCAGAGCGACGAAGGGACCGGGGAGTAAAAAGAATCCTACTCTGATATATATAATCCTAAGACTCAAAACTTTTTCCGTTTCTAGACTCAACAACGCCAGCAAACAATCAAGTAGGGGGCCTTGTTGGGAAGGCTCGATTACCAACTTGTAACGCCCGATGCGGTTATATATCCCACGGTCGGGCTAACGACTTAGAGGTATAACCGCATTGAAAGCAATGTCGCAAGTGAGGTAATCTTCACACAACCCATGTAATACATAAGGGAAAGAGATACATAGCTGGCTTACATACGCCACTTCACACAATACATAAATAAACATCCATCATTCAGTAGTACACTCAAGGTCCGACCACGGAACCAAAATAAAAGAAGATACCCCAAATGCTACACAGATCCTCGATCGTCCCAACTGGGCTCCACTACTGATCATCGTGAAAGACATAGTAACCATCACGCTCTCGCCGAACTCCCACTTGAGCTTCGCTGCGCCACCGTGACCGCATCGCCGGCACTCGCAAATCGCTTTTGTAGAATCTGTGAGTCACGGGACTCAGCAACTTCACACACCGCGCAGATCAAGACTATTTAAGCTT
>JAHIAM010006401.1:0-24551 GCA_021605205.1 Aegilops longissima | reverse complement strand
CGATTTTATATAATAATCATCTCAATCCGAGTTCGTATGCAAAAGTTAGAGCTATCTGAATGCAGCCCTGTCAAGAGGCGAAAATATGACGCGGAGACCAGACATGTCTTGGCAAGTGTCTGACGTAATGCGTGAGTGTTTTGCCCCAGAAGATGGCCTCGAATCGGAAAACGTTCAACACAAAAGTTGTTCGTCCTCGTCGAAGCGGTCAAGATTGCTTTTGGGCTCGTTTCATCCGAGGTTGTTTACCACCACAAAAAGACCCGCAGTGCAGCCAGTTTAAACCGAACGGTTTTGGAAAGTTCGGATAAAACCAGTCCGAATTTGACAAGGGTTTTGGACGTGAATTGATGCAATTTTCTTGTAAGGAAAGCCTAGATGAATCCTTTTCTTGTACGGAAGTCCAGCCGCCTTATATATGTTGGGGTGACGGCCGATTGAACAACACACAATCGAACAAATTAATATACTACTTTTTCCTGTTCACGCTTATCTCTCCACTGCTTTCTCTCTCGCTCTTCGCTGTTCTCCGTGTTTGAGAGCTGCGAATCCCGAGGCTCTAGGGGCGAGCGATCGACCTAGGGCAGCCCATAGTCGCCGCATCCTGACGGGTCCCTCCCGGTGCACGGGTTTCGGTCAAAGCGCCACGACCGCCTTCGCGATCGCGCTGTCGGTCGGGTCTCCTTCGACGTGAGCTGCAGCATCACCCCGGCGCCGAGGGTACACGTGACGGTTCGTGTGTCAACACAATTTTTGGCGACTCCTGGGGATATCAAGATCAATCATCATCATCCACCATGTCCGATCTTCCCAAGCCATCTGAGGTAGACGCCGATAACATCATTAAGCCCGGTCTTGATGAGATATCGCCGATCATCGCCAAGTCTATGAGGAGTACAAGAAGGCCATGAGGAGAAGGACTTGCAGGAGTTCCTGCAAAGTTCAAGAAGGATCGCCAAGGCAACATCACTCCGATTGAGAAATCAAGTTTCCTCCTTCTGCCGAGCAGGTTAAACCTCTCGTAAGTACTACCTTTTCCCGAGCAAAGGGCTGAGATTGAAAGTCGATTGCTGATGGTAACAATCTAGTCTATCAGACTTTCATAGAAAATACTAATGCTCGAAGAATACATCTCAATCGACTAGTGGTAATGATGGTGTAGCCGCTTAGTGTGCAAAACCCTAATCTGGCTTTACCTATTGCTTCGGCGCCTCCTCTGTGCCGATGGCTTATTATCCTACCCAAACAAATCAGATTGTGGCTGCCCATTAATCCTATTATGAGCATACCATGTTCGTAGCAACGCCAACCCAACCTTACCTACAGCTACAACCACTCGACCACTAGCAAGTTATGCGGTCGACATACCTGCCACAATCTTACCTACAGCTAGTAACCCTACTCCTCCTATGCCACGCCACAAGCTTCATTGTCCACTATGGATGATGGTCTAGCTAATCTTAGAGAGGAGATGGCTAAGATGCTTCGAGAGAATTTTGGGGTTGAGTTACCTCGAATCGGATTTACCAAAAGCCGACGACAGTACTTTGATGCCATCCAAAGGCCCTCCGTGATATAAAATTCCAGATTTTGTTAAGTTCAATGGAGAGGGCACAAAACCACATGGGAGCATGTTAGTCAATACTTAGCACAACTAGGTGAAGCAGGCTCACCAATGAGTTGAAAGTGCTTATTTCCTTTATCATTAACTGGTACCGCATTTTCATGGTTTTCTTTACCACATGGTTCCATTCGAGTTTGGTCGCATCTAGAGCAGAAATTTCATGATCACTTTTACAGCAAGCATAATGAACTCAAGTAGTCACATCTAACATCGGTTAAACAGAAACATGATGAATCGGTCTCCGATTACGCCAAGAGATTCAGAGAAACGAAAACCGATGTTTTAGTTTGGTGATAACCGAGAGAGACTTGCAGACCTAGTGCTGAGTGGTTTGAGAACTCCCATTAGAGAAAAGCTAGAAGGCTATGAGTTTTAAATATCAACCAAGTCTTACAAAGGGCCTTGGCTCAGAAAGCCAAGCAAAGATCTCAAAGAAGTGCATAGATACAAAGCTGATCGACCAAAGATGAATATGGTGGAATATGAGAGTGATCACCGGACGATGAGGGTGATGTTTTGTTATTGAATTTGTTTGGCCATCTAAGGCCAAACCCTTTACTTGCAATGATCTCAAACCGATTCATAAGAATCGTGATGAAGAGATGAAGTTTACTTTAACATTGCTAAGTGTGATAGAATATTTGATGCTTTGCTGCAGGCTAAGATTATTAGAATATCTCATACTTTACCGCCGCTTGAAGAGCTGAAACGGCGTGTTTATTGCAAGTATCATAACTCTTTTTCTCATGCTACTAACGATTGCAATGTTTTTCGACGATGATACAATCGGCCATTAATGATGGACGATTGAACTTTTCTGAGATGCAAGTTGATAAACAGCCCTATCCAATGAACACCATGGATTTAGAAGGGAAGAAGCTGCTCATTCGGCCGGAGGTAGCCGAATCTGCTAATAAAGCTAATGTCATTGTTGGTGAGCCCAGGAAAGACAAGGAGGGTGACAAGGTCTTGGGGAGACATGTTGTGCTTGATAAGCAACCCAATGGCAAGGAAGTGATCACGATCAACATCAAGAATCCTACACTGGGGCAAACACAGTGCAGCAGGACACTCGAAAGTTAAATTTGTCAAGCCCAAGAGTCCAAGTTGGCAAATGGAAGAGGAATGAAGCTAAAGTGCAACGCAAAGCGGATCAAGCCAACTTTTGATATGTTGCTGTCCAAATATGCTAATCACCGGCTGGTCCCAGCTCTAACCGCCATCACACTTGAAGCGCCCAAGGTCACCATCGAATGATATGTTCAGTAAGTATGTGAAACCGAGTGGACCAAGGGCGCAGTTTTCAGAAGAGCAGAGGCAATCTGTGTGGAATCGACTTGATTACCCATATAATGGCCGACTGAACATCGGTGACTATCATCGGCTGGTCAAAATATGCACCGAAAGTGGAAAATATCCTAGTGTAAGAATGCACCCGGTGGAAGTTATCCAAGTGAAAAATGTGGCCAAGTAGATTCCATCCGACTGAAGTTCCATCCGAGTGGATTCCGCCGAGTGACGCCCATCCGAGTAAAAAGGTGCGCCGAGTGGAAATTTCATGCATCCGAAAGTCGAAAAGAATGGCGTGTTAAGTCACCAAGTGTTGCAGCAGTTGAGTCAGAAAAGGCAAGGAGAAAATGGATGTCGACTCACTTATCTTGGGCACCAAACATTCCCCATACGGCAGCCGATCAGCATAACCACTCGACCGAGCCGACATTTGCTATCGCTACCAAAGCACTCGGTTAATGACCATGAAGCAAGCACCAGCCAAGTAAAGGTGAAATATGCTAAATACACTCGACCAAAGTGGTGTCCTCCAGGGCTAACAAAGACACAGAAGAGGAAACTACGGAGGTTAAGGAGTCAAGAGATGGCAGAGCAGGAGGCCGAGAAGCAAAGGGATAAGTTGTTCAATGATACTCACCCATGGTTCCAGCAAAACAAGTGTGGAGGCCTAAACAAATACAAGATGCATCAGCTTCTACATCTATCACAGAGGTGCCTACACCACCCAAGGACGATGCGATAGCTATTACATCGCTCTGCAACACTTCTTACTTCTCCTTCACTTGACCAGATTTCAGAATCGGTCGATCCACTTGAAGAAGAGGCCGATATGTTAGACTATGAGTCTACACCGTCCATGAAGGTATGGATATCAATATGGTATATTACTTACCTGCTGAGTTTCGTGCTGTAGATGAGGAAGGGAAGTGGCTCAACTGGATTTTGGCCCTAAAACGCAATATTCGAGAAGCCAAAAGAACCAAGAATACATTTGAAACCGTTGTATCTCAGAGGTCATATCAATGGATCGCCACTCACCGAATGCTTGTTGATGGTGGTGCTGTGGTAAATCTTATGCCCTATTCGGTCTTCGTGAAATTGGGTTTGCTCGATGAAGAATTGATCAAGACCAATATGGTGCTCAACGGGTTTGAAGGCAAAGAGAGAACCGAAGCCAAAGGTGTGATGTATGTGGAGCTTACAATGGAAGCAAAACTTTGGCTATCTGCATTCTTTGTCGCTGAGGTGCAAGGTAACTACAACGTTATACTAGGCCGTGATTGGGTTCATGCAAACAAGTGCGTGCCATCCACTATGCACCAGTTTTTGATCCAAAGGGTTGATGATGAAGTGGAAGTCATTCATGCGGATAATTCGCCTGTGTTGCTTTGGCCGATGCATCGGTGGATTGGCAACATCCCAATGCTACTTGCTTGACAGACGTGACTTATCGAGTTTGATTTTCTCAAATACGACCAAGAATGGTTTTGTGCCCGTGTCTTTAAAGCCGCTGAATGCAATCGGCTCCAAGGTATGATATGTTTAAATGGATTCTAGTTCGAGTGGTTACAAAACGTTTTGTAAAATATCGGTCCGGCGAGAACGATATGTATGAGTCTATTGAGGAGTTGGATGACATGGATAAACTTGGACAAGGTTTTACATCGGCCGATCCGTTAGAAGAGGCAGATATCGGAGACGGATCATCAATGACCGACATTTATAAACAAAAATTTGAAAGACGATTGTAAAGCTAAATTAATCGAGCTATTGAAAGAATATGTTTGTTGCTTTGCATGGGAATATCATGAGATGCCAGGGTCGAGCCGAGAGCTAGTGGAGCACCGGTTGCCTATAAAGGCCGGTTTTAGACCTTATAAACAGTCGACCAGAAAGTTTAATCCGAAAACATATGACCGGATCAAGGAAGAGATCGGTCGACTGCTTGAAGCTAATTTCATTCGACCTTGCGGGTATGCCGAGTGGATTTCTAACATTGTCCCAAAGGAGAAGAAGGGATCCGCAAGTTGAGGTGTGCATTGACTTCAGAGATTTGAATAGGGCTACACCAAAGATGAGTATCCCATGCCAATAGCCGATATGCTTATTAATGATGCTTCGGACATAAGGTTATTAGCTTTCTAGATGGTAATGCCGGATACAATCAAATTTTTATGGCTGAAGAGGACATGTACAAAACAGCTTTCGATGTCCTGGTTTCCTTGGTTTGTTTGAGTGGACAGTGATGACATTCGGATTAAAAATGCTGGAGCCACATATCAAAGAGCTATGAATTTGATTTTTCATGATTTACCGGTATCATGCTTGAAGTTTATATTGATGATATTGTTGTCAAATCGGACGCTTTTGAATCTCACTTGGCCGATTTGCGCTTAGCTTTTGAGAGAATGAAAAGGTATGGACTAAAGATGAATCCTTTGAAATGTGCATTCGGCGTGTCACCGGCAAATTTTGGGTTTCATTATTCATGAAGATGGCATCAAATTGATCCCAAAAGATAGAGGCCATACAGAAAGTGGAGGCTCCAACATGCAAGAGAGATATGCAAAAGTTCCTTGGCAAGGTCAATTATTTGAGAAGGTTCATAGCCAATCTGTCAGGAAAGTTGATGCATTTACTCCTATCCTTCGGTTAAAGAATGATGTTAATTTCACTTGGGGGCAAAACAGCAAGAAGCCTTTGATATGATCAAGAATTATTTGTGCACTCCTCCGTAATGAAAGCACCCAAGCATAGAGAGCCTTTTAAGCTTTATATCGCAGCAGAGGAAGGTGTTATTGGTGCTGTTTTGACTCAAGATACCAAGGAAAAGAGCATGCCATTACGTATTTGAGCAGACGCTTATTGGACGCCGAGACAAGGTATACATCTATTGAAAAACTATGTCTATACTTATATTATGCTTGCACAAAATTGAGACATTACCTAGTGCCGAGTGCTTGTGTAGTAGCTTGTCAAACCGATGTCATTAAGTACATGTTGTATAGGCCAATTCTTAGTGGTAGAATTGGCAAGTGGGCTTATGCTTTGATTGAATATGATTTGGCTTATGAATCTATAAAATCCATGAAAGGCAAAATTGTTGCTAATTTCATTGTTGAACATCGGATTAATGACAAGCATGATGTTGATATAAACCTTGTTTCATTAGTGCCATGGAGATTGTACTTTGATGGTTCAGTTTGTAGCAATGGCCAAGGTGTTGGTATTGTTTATATATCTCCTCATAGTGCTGTTTTTGAAGCCTCATGCCGCTTAGAATATTTTTGCACAAACAATCAAGCCGAATATGAAGCATTGTTATTCGGTTTAGAGATGCTACTTGCTACAAGTGTTACACATATTGAGGCTTACGGTGATTCGTTATTAGTGGTGCAGAAAATATCCGAGTCTTTCAAAGGTTTGGACGAATCACTTAGTGGTTATCTTGATAAATGTCTAGATATAATTTCTACTTTGGATTGTTTTAGCATTGCACATATATCTAGACATGACAACCGAAAGCAAATGAGTTGGCACAGCAAGCATCCGGATATCATGTTGATCGTGGCATGTTTCATATCTCTCAAAAACCGATGTCTTGTCTTGCCAATATGGGAGAGGCCAACCTGAACCCACTGATTCGCCATTAACAAAAAATCTAGTGCAGGTGATAATTCCATCGAGAAAGCCCATTGTTGATTACTTGTGCAATCCGAGTGAAAGGGTGGACAGGGCTGTTCGGCGATGGCTTTTAAGTATACAATGAGAGATGATGGTCTTTATCGCGAACAATCGATGATGTTCTTCTAAAGTGTTTGGATGAGGACCAGCAAGAGTTGCTAATGGGGAAGTACATGAAGGTATTTGTGGCACTCACCACCGGCTCCCAAGATGAAATGGTTATTGCGACGCGGTTGGGTTTTATTGGCCGACTATGCTTAATGATTGCTTCAGATATTATAAGGGATGTGAAGCTTGTCAAAAGTTTGGTGATATTCAATTGGCTCCTGCTGCTATGTTACATCCTATTATCAAACCGTGGCCTTTCAGAGGTTGGGGTTTAGATTTCATTGGACAAATCCACCCGCCTTCTTCAAAAGGGCATCGGTTCATATTGGTGGCAACTCGATTATTTCACTAAATGGTCTCAAGCAAGTACCTCTCAAGAACATGACACATACGGAGGTAATTCAGTTCATCACCGAGCACATTATTCATAGATTCGGTATTCCTCAAACGTTAACTACGGATCAAGGTTCATCTTTCATGTCACACCAAGTCAGAGAGTTTGCCGAATCTTATAACATAAAGTTGCTCAATTCCTCTCCGTATATGCCCAAGCTAATGGACAAGCTGAGTCTAGCAATAAAATTTTAATCAAGCTCATCAAGAAGAGGATTGAGGATAATCCGAGGAGATGGCATTAGTTGTTGTCCAAGCTTTGTGGGCACATAGAATTTCAAGGCATGGTGCTACCAAGGTGACTCCATATGAGCTTGTATATGGCCAAGAGGCTGTTTTACCAGTAGAAGTAAATTTGAATGCTTTGAGAATAGCCAAACAAAATGATTTATCGGTAGTAGAATTTTATAACTTGATGATGGACAATATTGATGAAGTTGCCGATAAACGCTTGGTTGCTTTGAAGTACATAGAGAGACAAGTTGAGGGTTGCTAGAGCTTACAATAAGGAAGTTAAGTTGAAGAATTTTCAAGTTGGTGATCTCGTCTGGAAGGTGATTCTGCCGATTAGTTCAAGAGATAGGAAATTCGGGAAATGGTCTCCGAGTTGGGAAGGTCCTTTTAGAATTACAAGGGTTGTTCCGGAAATTCATATTCGTGGAATCAATACAAGGCATTGTTACCCCGAGCCTCAACGGAAAATATTTGAAGAAGTACCACCCGAGTGTGTGACAGGAAGCCTGAGTAGGCAATGGCCGATATACGACTATCGCCTTAGCACAAACATAGCCGATACATAATAATCGCCTGAGGAAAATAAATGGCCGATGGAGTGTTGACATCGTCCTTAGAACGAACACTATGCATATTATTTTTCGGCATGCAAGCTTTGCCGAAAAACAGGGGGGCATGTGTTGACGCCTGATTTTGGCAAGATACAGAGTGAAAGGGTTTTCAGCATGAAAAAGTTTCACATCACCAAATGGAACAACTTTAATGTTTGGACCATAATTATTCGGCATCATATCAAAGACCAAAACTACACTCAGATTGTCATGTTTAGGTGTTCTGAGTGCTTTTTGGTCAATTAAGCCTCCAGGACAACCTCGGATGAAGGAATGCTCTACATGAATTGTCTTCGTCTCGTCAAATCGGTCGATTTTTATATAAAATCATCTCAATCCGAGTTCGTATGCAAAAGTTAGAGCTATCTGAATGCAGCCCTATCAAGAGGCGAAATATGACGCGGAGACCAAACATGTCTTGGCAAGTGTCTGACGTAATGCGTGAGTGTTTTGCCCCAGAAGATGGCCTCGAATCGGAAAACGTTCAACACAAAAGTTGTTCGTCCCTGTCGAGTGGTCAAGATTGCTTTTGGGCTCGTTTTCATCCGAGGTTGTTTACCACCACAAAAAGACCCGCAAAGTGCAGCCAGTTTAAACCGAACGGTTTTGGAAAGTTCGGATAAAACCAGTCCGAATTTGACTAGGGTTTTGGACGTGAATTGATGCAATTTTCTTGTAAGGAAAGCCTAGATGAATCCTTTTCTTGTACGGGAAGTCCAGCCGCCTCTTTATATATGTTAGGGGTGACGGCCGATTGAACAACACACAATCGAACAAATTAATATACTACTTTTTCCTGTCTACGTTTTATCTCTCCACTGCTTTTCTCTCGCTCTTCGCTGTTCTCCGTGTTTGAGAGCTGCGAATCCCGAGGCTCTAGGGCGAGCGACCGACCTAGGGCAGCCCATAGCCGCCGCTATCCTCGACGGGTCCCTCCCGGTGCACGGGTTTCGGTTGCAAAAGCGCCCGCCGACTGCCTTGCGATCGCTATGTCGGTCGGGTCTCCTTCGACGTGAGCTGCGTGCATCACCCCGGCGCCGAGGGTACACGGACGTGTTCGTGTGGCAACACCTGCTATATAGATGAGTTCGAAAAGGGCAACCACGGCTGGGTTTATAAACCATTGCAGCTGCCCTCTTCGATCGGCGAGGTGGGACTAAAAATAGCGCATTGCGGTGGTAGCGACAACCATTATTACCGGTTGGTGGCTCCAACCGGTATTATCGTGTCGCCCTTTAGTACCGGTTGGAGCCACCAACCGGTACTAAAGGCCCTCGCTTCCGCCGCTTGGGCTGGTTAAAAATTGGTTTTTAGTACCGGTTGAAGGCTCCAACCGTACTAAAGCCCTCCTATATATATTACACTTACGAAAAATCAGTTATCATCGACCACTTCGCGACATCGATCTATCACGCCCTGACGCCGACGCCGCTGAAGTCATTGTGTCGCCGCCCGCCGCCGCCGCCGCCGCTTCCGCCGCCACATCGTCGTCGTTGTCACACACGCCACCGCACATCATCGCTTCCCCGCCGCCGCCGTAAATGCTGCTGCCCCGCCATCATCGCCCTGCCGCTGCCTGTCGCCGCCTCGCCGCCACCACGCCCACTCTGTCGCACACACACACACACACACACACACACACACACACACACACACACACACACACACACACACACACACTACACACGCATGTACGCACACACATACACACACACACATTTTGTTTTACTTATTTTCTGTTTTCTATTGTTTAGATGAATTAATTAATATAACTAGTTTATTTTAGAATGTTAGAAATGTTAATATGTTAGATGAATTAGAACTAGTTTATTTTAGTAAGAAAATTTAGGTATATATGAGATTATTTGAACTAGTTGAATTAATATAACTAGTTTATTTTAGTAAATGCTTAGTTGAACTAGTTGAATTAATAGAACTAGTTTATTTTAGTAAAAAAATTAGGTATATGAGATTATTTGAACTAGTTGAATTAATATAACTAGTTTATTTTAATAAGTGCTTAGTTGAACTAGTTGAATTAATAGAACTAGTTTATTTTTAGTAAGTGCTTAGTTGAACTAGTTGAATTAATAGAACTAGTTTATTTTTAGTAAGTGCTTAGTTGAACTAGTTGAATTAATAAAACTAGTTTATTTTTAGTAAGAAAATTTAGGTATATGAGATTATTTGAACTAGTTGAATTAATATAACTAGTTTATTTTTACTAAATGCTTAGTTGAACTAGTTGAATTAATAGAACTAGTTTATTTTTAGTAAGAAAATTTCGTATATGAGATTATTTGAACTAGTTGAATTAATATAACTAGTTTAATTTTAGTAAGAAAATTTAGGTATATGAGATTATTTGAACTAGTTGAATTAATATAACTAGTTTATTTTTAATAAATGCTTAGTTGAACTAGTTGAATTAATATAACTAGTTTATTTTTAGAAAGAAAATTTAGGTATATGAGATTATTTGAACTAGTTGAATTAATATAACTATTTTATTTTTAGTAAATGCTTAGTTGAACTAGTTGAATTAATAGAACTAGTTTATTTTAGGAAGAAAATTTAGGTATATGAGATTATTTGAACTAATTAAAATTTAGGTATGTGAGATTATTTGAATTAATATAACTAGTTTATTTTAGTCAATCCTTAGTTGAATTAGTTGAATTAATTGAATAAGTAAGTGTTTAATGTTTCGCCTATATGAACATAGGAAATGTTGTCTCATTTACGGAAAAATTTGATTATGTGCGAATCTGTGAAGACCAGCCGCGCCCGTATGCATAGAAATTTCCTTGTTGATGATAGGCAGTTCAGCATCAAGCTGGATGAGACCTTCAATTCGACACAAGAAGTCACAACGACAAGTCTGTTTTCGTAATTAAGCATGACTTATATATGCTTCATTTGCCTGACTTCTAATTTTTAATTTTCACTATTCTACTAGCGCATCCCCTGCCATGCAAGAATTTTTGTCTTGAATAAGATAGGTTTCAATGACATGGAAACTATGGAGGTAAAGAGAGTTTACCTGAAAACTGAGCATGGTTATACTTTCAACGCCAAAGTATATAATGCAAACACGCATACACCTATTTTGAATGCAAAACTTGGCAAACACTATGCAAAGCTTGTACATTTGAGCCTGGTATGGTTATCACCTTTGATATTCGTCCGAAGATGATATTGAAGGTAATAGAGACATATGGGTCGATGTGCGACGCCTCCAGTTCTACCATTATGTGAGTTCTTCTCAACTATATTTTTTTTCTTTGATATTGCTTATTCAAAAATAATTGACAACTAATTTCTATTGACAGCTTATTTCCATTCAAGCAAACTTGTCCGGAGCTTGGTAGACAGGACCTACTACTATCCCGGAGCTGAGCTAAACTGTGAGGAGATAAGTCATTATGTTTCATGGCTTGAGGATCTTCATACTGTCATGACAAATTTTCTTCTTGCACTTAGAAATGTTAGTACTCAAACGTATGCGACCAATAGTGATCGATTGAACTACGGTCACATCTATTTAGGAATGATGGTAAGATTTTTACTATTTGTCCTCAGCGCATCTTTTGCATACATAATTTTTTGCTAAACTTTCATTGCTAAGTATATTAATTAAGTACTATACGATGTTCTTCAACAGGGACTCCAGATGACAGTTGTGCCTCAGGGGATCGAGACTAAAGGTCGCATGTCAATTGTTAGCTTACGACCAATATATCCTGCATTGCACATGAGTGCATTCATGATTTCTAGAAGCGATGAATGCTTAATAGTGAAAGATTGGAGGAAAATTGTTAACGATCGCAGAGAAGTACTAGGGGGCAGCAATGAGAAGCGCAACCCAAGATTAGGACACAGGTTCATCTCGCATGCTCCAAAGATGATGAATCAGAGAGCTATACATGTTCTATGCTATTTTACCGAGAGTGAGTAGCAGGAGTGATTTAGCTAGTTCATGCTCTTAGTTGTCCTTTCATGTCCGTGTTCTTCGCTCTGAACTTAATCCCAAAGAGTGATTTGCTTTTGTGGTGTTATATATGAACGCTTATAATATATCATTGTTGGGGAACGAGTAATTTCAAAAATTTCCTACGCACACGCAAGACCATGGTGATGGCATAGCAACGAGAGGGGAGAGTGTCCGTCCACGCACTGTGAGACCGAAAGCGGAAGCGCTATAACAACGCTGTTGATGTAGTCGACGCCTTCACGATTCGACCGATCCAAGCACCGAACGACGGCACCTCCGAGTTCTGCACACGCTCAGCTCGATGACGATCCCCGGCCCGATCCAGCAAAGCGTCGGGGATGAGTTCCACAAGACGACGGCGCAGGACGATGATGATGCTCCACCGACGCAGGGCTTCGCCTAAGCTCCGCGACGATATGACTTCATCGGCGCAGGCTTCGCCTAAGCTCCGCGACGATATGACCAAGTGGAATATGGTGGAGGGGGCACCGACACGGCTAAGGAACGATCCGTAGATCAACTTGTGTGTCATGGGGTGCCCCCGCCTCAGTGATATAAAGGAGCAAGGAGGAGGTGGCCGCCTAGGAGGAGGCGCATTCAGGGGGAGTCCTACTCCCACCGAGTAGGACTCCTCCTTTCCTAGTAGGAGTAGGAGATAAGGAAGGGGGTGCGGCCTCCCCTAGTCCACCCGGACTAGGCCTTGGGCGCGCGCCTGCCCTAGGCAGCCCTCTCTCTTTCCGCAGGCCCAATAAGGCCCAATACTTCTCCCGGCGAATTCCGTAACTCTCCGTACTCCGAAAAATACCGAATCATTCGAACCTTCCCGAACTCCGAATATAGTCGTCCAATATATCGATCTTTACGCCTCGACCATTTCGAGACTCCTCGTCATGTCCCCGATCTCATCCGGGACTCAACTCCTTCGGTACATCAAAACTCATAAACTCATAATATAACTCGCATCGAAACCTTGTTGCAAGGACCCTACGGGTTCGAGAACTATGTAGACATGGCCTAGAACTATTCTCGGTCAATAACCAATAGCGGAACCTGGATGCCCATATTGGTTCCTACATATTCTACGAAGATCTTTATCGGTCAAACCGCATAACAACATACGTTGTTCCCTTTGTCATCGGTATGTTACTTGCCCGAGATTCGATCGTCGGTATCCAATACCTAGTTCAATCTCGCCACCGCAAGTCTCTTTACTCGCTCAGTAATGCATCATCCCGTAACTAACTCATTGGTCACATTGCTTGCAAGGCTTATAATGATGTGCATTACCGAGAGGGCCCAGAGATACCTCTCCGACAATTGGAGTGACAAAACCTAATCTCAAATACGCCAACCCAACATGTACCTTTGGAGACACCTGTAGTACTCCTTTATAATCACCCATTTACGTTGTGACGCTTGGTAGCACCTAAAGTGTTCCTCCGTAAACGGAGTTGCATAATCTCATAGTTACAGGAACATGTATAAGTCATGAAGAAAGCAATAGCAACATACTAAACGATCAAGTGCTAGGCTAACGGAATGGGTCAAGTCAATCAGATCATTCTCCTAATGATGTGATCCCGTTAATCAAATGACAACTCATGTCTATGGTTAGAAACATAACCATCTTCGATTAACGAGCTAGTCAAGTAGAGGCATACTAGTGACACTGCTTGTCTATGTATTCACACATGTATTATGTTTCCGTTAATACAATTCTAGCATGAATAATAAACATTTATCATGATATAAGGAAATAAATAATAACTTTATTATTGCCTCTAGGGCATATTTCCTTCAGTCTCCCACTTGCACTAGAGTCAATAATCTAGTTCACATCGCCATGTGATTTAACATCAATAGTTCACATCTATATGTGTTTAACACCCATAGTTCACATCGACATGTGACCAACACCCAAAGGGTTTACTAGAGTCAGAATCTAGTTCACATCGCTATGTGATTAACACCCAAAGAGTACTAAGGTGTGATCATGTTTTGCTTGTGAGATAATTTTAGTCAACGGTCTGTCACATTCAGAGTCGTATGTATTTTGCAAATTTCTATGTCAACAATGCTCGCACGGAGCTAATCTAGCTAATTGCTCCCACTTTCAATATGTATCCAGATTGAGACTTAGAGTAATCTAGATCGTGTCAAAACTTGCATCGACGTAACCCTTTACGCATTTAACCTTTTGTCACCTCCATGATCGAGAAACATATCCTTATTCCACTAAGGATAATTTTGACCGCTGTCCATTGATCTACTCCTAGATCACTATTGTACCCCTTGCCAAAATCAGTGTAGGGTATACAATAGATCTGGTACACAGCATGACATACTTTATAGAACCTATGGCCAAGGCATAGGGAATGACTTTCATTCTCTTTCTATCTTCCTCGCCGTGGTCGAGTTTTGAGTCTTACTCAATTTCACACCTTTAACACAGGCAAGAACTCTTTCTTTGACTGCTCCATTTTGAACTACTTCAAAATCTTGTCAAGGTATGTACTCATTGAAAAACTTATCAAGCCGCCTTGATCTATCTCTATAGATCTTGATGCTCAATATGTAAGCAGCTTCATCGAGGTTTTTCTTTGAAAAACTCCTTTCAAACACTCCTTTGTGCTTTGCAGAATAATTCTACATTATTTCCGATCAACAATATGTCATTCACATATACTTATCAGAAATGCTGTTGTGCTCCCACTCACTTTCTTGTAAATACAGCTTCACCGCAAGTCTGATAAAACTATATGCTTTGATCAACTTATCAAAGCGTATATTCCAACTCCGAGATGCTTGCACCAGTCCATAGATGGATCGCTGAACTTGCATATTTTGTTAGCACCTTTAGGATTTACAAAACCTTCTCGTTGCATCATATACAACTCTTCTTTAATAAATCCATTAAGGAATGCAGTTTTGTTTATCCATTTGCCGATTTCATAAAATGCGGCAATTGCTAACATGATTCGGACAGACTTAAGCATAGATACGAGTGAGAAACTCTCATCGTAGTCAACACCTTGAACTTGTCGAAAACCTTTTGCGCAATTCTAGCTTTGTAGATAGTAACACTACTATCGCTGTCCGCTTTCCTCTTGAAGATCCATTTATTTAACATGGCTTGCTGATCATCGAGCAAGTCAATCAAAGTCCATACTTTGTTCTCATACATGGATCCTATCTCAGATTTCATGGCCTCAAGCCATTTTATGGAATCTGGGCTCATCATCGCTTCCTCATAGTTCGAGGTTCATCATGGTCTAGTAACATGACTTCCGTAACATGATTACCGTATCACTCGTGTGGATCTTACTCGAAGATCTACGAGGTTTGGTAGCAACTTGATCTGAAGTTTCATGATCATCATCATTAACTTCCTCACTAATTGGTGTAGGAATCACCGAACTGATTTCGTGATAAACTACTTTCCAATAAGGGAGAAGGTACAATTACCTCATCAAGTTCTACTTTTCTCCCACTCACTTCTTTCGAGAGAAACTTCTCTCTAGAAAGGATCCATCTTAGCAACAAATATCTTGCTTTCGGATCTGTGATAGAAGGTGTACCCAATAGTTCCCTTTGTGTATTCTATGAGGACGCACTTCTCCGATTTGGGTTCGAGCTTATCGTGAAAACTTTTCACATAAGCATCACAATTCCAAACTTTAAGAAACGATGCTTAGGTTTACTACTAAACCATAGTTCATACGGTGTCATCTCAACGGATTTAGATGGTGCCCTTTAACGTGAATGCAGCTGTCTCTAATGCATAACCCCAAAATGATAATGGTAAATCAGTAAGAGACATCATAGATCGCACCATATCAAAATAAAGTACGGTTATGACGCTCGACACACCATAACGCTGTGGTGTTCCGGTGGCGTGGAGCTGTGAAACTATTCCACTTTGTTTTAATTGAAGACCAAACTCAGAACTCAAATATTCATCTCCACGATCAGATCACAGAAACTTTATTTTCTTGTTACGATGATTTTCTACTTCACTCTGAAATTCTTTGAACTTTTTCAACTATTTCAGACTTATGTTTCATCAAGAAGATATACCCATATCTGCTCAAATCATCTTGTGAAGGTCAGAAAATAACGATACTTGCCACGAGCATCAACACTCATTGGATCACATACATCGGTATGTATTATTTCCAATAAGTCAGTATCTCGTTCCATTGTTCCGAACAACGGAGTTTCAGTCATCTTGCCCAAAAGGCACGGTTCGCAAGCATCAAATGATTCATAATCAAGTGATTCCAAAAACCCATCAGCATGGAGTTTCTTCATGCGCTTTACACCGATATGACCCAAACGGTAGTGCCACAAATAAGTTGCACTATCATTATTAACTTTGCATCTTTTGGCATCAATATTATGAATATGTGTATCACTACTATCGAGATCCAACAAACTATTTTCATTGGGTGTATGACCATTGAAGGTTTTATTCATTTAAACAGAACAACAATTATTCTCCGATTTTAAATGAATAACCGTTTTGCAATAAACATGATCAAATCATATTCATGCTCAACGCAAACACCAAATAACATTTATTTAGGTTTAACACTAATCCCGAAAGTATAGGGAGTGTGCGATGATGATCATATCAATCTTGGAACTACTTCCAACACTCATCGTACTTCCCTTCAACTAGTCTCTGCTTATTCAGAACTCCTGCTTTCGAGTTACTAATCTTAGCAACCGAACAAGTATCAAATACTCAGGGCTACTATAAACACTAGTAAAGCACACATCAATAACCTGTATATCAAATATACCCTTGTTCACTTTGCCATCCTTCTTATCCGCCAAATACTTGGGGTAGTTCCGCTTCTAGTGACCAGTTCCATTGCAGCAAAGCACTTAGTCTCGTGCTTAGGTCCAGACTTGGGCTTCTCACCGAGAAGCAACTTGCTTGCCGTTCTTCTTGAAGTTCCCTTCTTCCCTTTGCCCTTTCCTTGAGACTAGTGGTCTTGTCAACCATCAACACTTGATATTTTTCTTGATTTCTACCTTCACGATTTTAGCATCGCAAGAGCTTGGGAATTGTTTTCATCATCCCTTGCATACTATAGTTCATCACGAAGTTCTAGTAACTTAGTGATGGTGTCTAGAGAATTCGTCAATCACTATCTTATCTCGAAGATTAACTCCCACTTGATTCAAGCGATTGAAGTACCTGCATAATCTGAGCACATGCTCACTAGTTGAGCAATTCTCTCCATCTTTTAGCTATAGAACTTGTTGGAGACTTCATATCTCTCAACTCGGTATTTGCTTGAAATATTAACTTCAATTCCTGGAACATCTCATATGGTCCATGACGCTCAAAACGCCTTTGAAGTCCCGATTCTAAGCCGTTAAGTATGGTGCACTAAACTATCAAGTAGTCATCATATTGAGCTAGCCAAACGCTCATAACGCCTCGCATTTGCTCCTGCAATAGGTCTGTCGCCTAGCGTGCATTAAGGACATAATTTTCTGTGCAGGCAATGAGGATAAACCTCAGATCACGGATCCAATCCGCATCATTGCTACTAACATTTTTCAATACAATTTTCTAGGAACACATATAAAAACATAGGGAAGCAACAACGCGAGCTATTGATCTACAACATAATTTGCAAAATACTACCAGGACTAAGTTCATGATAAATTAAAGTTTAATTAATCATATTAAAACCTCCCACTTAGACAGACATCTCTCTAGTCATCTAAGTGATTACGTGATCCAAATCAACTAAACCATGTCCGATCATCACGTGAGATGGAGTAGTTTCAATGGTGAACATCACTATGTTGATCATATCTACTATATGATTCACGCCGACCTTTCGGTCTCCGTGTTCCGAGGCCATATCTGTTATATGCTAGGCTCGCAAGTTTAACTTTGAGTATTCCGCTGTGCAACTGTTTTGCACCCGCTTGTAGATGGACGAGAACTTATCACACCCGATCATCACGTGGTGTCCGGGGTACTACGAACTTTTAGCAACGGTGCATACTCGTGGAGAACACTTCTTGATAATTTTAGTGAGAGATCATCTTATAATGCTACCGCCAATCAAAGCAAGATAAGATGCATCAAGGATAAACATCACATGCAATCAATATAAGTGATATGATATGGTCATCATCATCTTGTGCTTGTGATTCCATCTCCGGCACCGCCATGATCACCATCGCCACCGGGCGCCGACACCTTGATCTCCATCGTAGCATCGTTGTCGCCTCGCCAACTATTGCTTCTACGACTATCGCTATGCTTAGTGATAAAGTAAAGCAATTACATGGCTTTTGCATTTCATACAATAAAGCGACAACCATATGGCTCTCGGCAATTGCCGATAACTCGGTTACAAAACATGATCATCTCATACAATAAAATATAGCATCACGCCTTGACCACATCACATCACAACATGCCCTGCAAAAACAAGTTAGACGTCCTCTACTTTGTTGTTGCAAGTTTTACGTGGCTGCTACGGGCTGAGCAAGAACCGTTCTTACCTACACATCAAAACCACAACGATAGTTTGTCAAGTTGGTGCTGTTTTAACCTTCGCAAGGACCGGGCGAAGCCACACTCGGTTCAACTAAAATGAGAGAGACAGACACCGCCGTCACCTTTAAGCAACTAGTGCTCAAGCGGTGAAACCAGTCTCGCGTAAGCGTGACAGTAATGTCGGTCCGGCCGCTTCATCTCACAATACCGCTGAACCAAAGTATGACATGCTGGTAAGCAGATGACTTATATCGCCCACAACTCACTTGTGTTCTACTCGCATATGACATCAACGCATAAAACCAGGCTCGATGCCATGTTGGGGAACGAGTAATTTCAAAAATTTCCCACGCACACGCAAGACCATGGTGATGGCATAGCAACGAGAGGGAGAGGTCCGTCCACGCACTGTGAGACCGAAAGCGGAAGCGCTATAATAACGCTGTTGATGTAGTCGACGCCTTCACGATCCGACCGATCCAAGCACCGAACGACGGCACCTCCGAAGTTCTGCACACGCTCAGCTCGATGACGATCCCCGGCTCCGATCCAGAAAGCGCCGGGATGAGTTCCACAAGACGACGGCGCAGGACGATGATGATGCTCCACCGACGCAGGGCTTCGCTTAAGCTCCGCTGACGATATGACTTCACTGCGCAGGGCTTCGCCTAAGCTCCGACGATATGACCAAGTGGAATATGGTGGAGGGGGCACCGCACGGCTAAGGAACGATCCGAGATCAACTTGTGTGTCATGGGGTGCCCCTGCCCCTGTGATATAAAGGAGCAAGGGAGGAGGTGGCCGCCTAGGAGGAGGCGACATGGGGGAGTCCTACTCCCACCGGAGTAGGACTCCTCCTTTCCTAGTAGGAGTAGGAGATAAGGAAGGGGTGCGGCCCTCCCCTAGTCCAATTCGGACTAGGCCTTGGGCGCGCGCCTGCCCTAGGCAGCCCTCTCTCTTCCCGCAGGCCCAATAAGGCCCAATACTTCCCCGGCGAATTCTCGTAATCTCCGATTCAAAATACCGAATCATTCGAACCTTCCGAACTCGAATATAGTTGTCCAATATATCGATCTTTATGTCTCGACCATTTCGAGACTCCTCGTCATGTCCCCGATCTCATCCGGGACTCCGAACTCCTTCGTACATCAAAACTCATAAACTCATAATATAACCACATCGAAACCTTGCGTAAGGACCCTACGGGTTCGAGAACTATGTAGACATGGCCTAGAACTATTCTCGGTCAATAACCAATAGCGGAACCTGGATGCCCATATTGGTTCCTACATATTCTACTTAAGATCTTTATCGGTCAAACCGCATAACAACATACGTTGTTCCTTTGTCATCGGTATGTTACTTGCCCGAGATTCGATCGCCGGTATCCAATACCTAGTTCAATCTCGTCACCGCAAGTCTCTTTACTCGCTCAGAATGCATCATCCCGTAACCAACTCATTGGTCACATTGCTTGCAAGGCTTATAATGATGTGCATTACCGAGAGGGCCCGAGATACCTCTCCGACAATTGGAGTGACAAAACCTAATCTCAAATACGCCAACCCAACATGTACCTTTGGAGACACCTGTAGTACTCCTTTATAATCACCCAGTTACGCTGTGACGCTTGGTAGCACCAAAGTGTTCCTCCGTAAACGGAGTTGCATAATCTCATAGTTACAGGAACATGTATAAGTCATGAAGAAAGCAATAGCAACATACTAAATGATCAAGTGCTAGGCTAACGGAATGGGTCAAGTCAATCAGATCATTCTCCTAATGATGTGATCCCGTTAATCAAATGACAACTCATGTCTATGGTTAGGAAACATAACCATCTTCGATTAACGAGCTAGTCAAGTAGAGGCATACTAGTGACACTGCTTGTCTATGTATTCACACATGTATTATGTTTCCAGTTAATACAATTCTAGCATGAATAATAAACATTTATCATGATATAAGGAAATAAATAATAACTTTATTATTGCCTCTAGGGCATATTTCCTTCAATCATGACAATCACGTTGAACTCGATGATATTTTTGCTTCTGGTACAAGTGAATGTTTCTTCTTTAAGCTACTGTTGGTGGTGATTAGATAGCGGTAATGACTATGATGATTAAATAGTGATAATGACGACTACGATGATTAGCTAGCTAGCTAGAGAGTATATACTCATGTTGATGATATGATGCAAGAGTCTTTATATGATGATGATGAGTTATTATATCATTTAATGAAAGAAGAAACCGCAGATTAGTTTCAGCTGGATGGATTCTACCTAAGTGATCATATATATGCCATATCCATATATTATACTTGATCATTTAATTAGGTGATCAAGTATAATATGGATATGGCATATACTTGATCACTTAGATAGTAGCTATAGATCCAATGCATCCATTCAAACTAATCCGCGGTACTTTCACCTAATGATTTAACAACTCATTATAATGTAAAACAATCACTAAATTAAATTGAAAACACAAAATTAAAGAAAAATTAAAAAACACATTAAATGATTTAGTACCGGTTGGTGTTACCAACCGTACTAATGTCCCATGTGCACCGGTCTGGCTCGTGCCACGTGGTGGCTCTTTAGCGCTGGTTCGGATTTAACCGGTATTAAAGGGGGGACCTTTAGTCCCCACTCTTTAGTGTTAGTGGCTAACCGCACTAAAGGCCGGTTCTGCACTAGCGATCGCTTCTTCATAGTTTGTAGGTTCGCCATGGTCTAGTAACATAACTTCCGAACAGGATTACGTACCATTCAGTGCGAATCTTACTCGTCGACCCACGAGGTTCAAGAACAACTTGATCTGAAGTTTCATGATCATCATCATTAACTTCCTCACTAATTGGTAGGTGTCGCAGAAACCGGTTTCATGCGATGAACTACTTTCCAATAAGGTAGTAGGTACAGCTTACCTCATCAAGTTCGACTTTCCTCCCACTCACTTCTTTCGAGAGAAACTCCTTCTCTAGAAAAACTCCAAATTTAGCAACAAAAGTCTTGCCTTAAGATTTGTGATAGAAGGTGTACCCTACAGCTTCGCTTTGGGTATCCTATGAAGACACATTTATCCGATTTGTGTTCGAGCTTATCAGTGGAAGCTTTTTCGATAAGCATCGCAGCCCCAAACTTTAAGAACGACAACTTTGGTTTCTTGCCAAACCATAGTTCATAAGGCGTCGTCTCAACGGATTTTGATGGTCTCCTATTTAACGTGAATGCAGCCGTCTCTAAAATCAGTAAGAGACATCATAGATCGCACCATATCAAGTAAAGTACGACATGACGCTCGACACACCATTACTACTGTGGTGTTCCGGTGGCGGAGTTGCTAAACTATTACGCATTGTTTCAAATGTAGACCAAACTCGTAACTCAAATATTCTCCTCCACGATCAGATCGTAGAAACTTTATTTTCTTGTTACGATGATTTTCAACTTCACTCTGAAATTCTTTGAACTTTTCAAATGTTTCAGACTTATGCTTCATTAAGTAGATATACCATATCTGCTTAAATCATCTGTGAAGGTGAGAAAATAACGATATCTGCCACGAGCCTCAACATTCATCGGACCACATACATCTGTATGTATGATTTCCAACAAATCTGTTGCTCTCTCCATAGTTCCGGAGAACGGCGCTTTAGTCATCTTGCCCATGAGGCACGGTTCGCAAGTACCAAGTGATTCATAATCAAGTGGTTCCAAAAGTCCATCAGTATGGAGTTTCTTCAAGCGCTTTACACCGATATGACCTAAACGACGGTGCCACAAATAAGTTGCACTATCATTATCAACTCTGCATCTTTTGGCTTCAACATTATGAATATGTGTATCACTACTATCGAGATTCAATAAAAATAGACCACTCTTCAAGGGTGCATGACCATAAAAGATATTACTCATATAAATAGAACAACCATTATTCTCTGATTTAAATGAATAACCATCTCGCATCAAACAAGATCAAGATATAATGTTCATTCTCAACGCTGGCACCAAATAACAATTATTTAGGTCTAATACTAATCCCGAAGGTAGATGTAGAGGTAGTGTGCCAATCCCATCACATCGACTTTGGAACCATTTCCCACGTGCATCGCCACCTCGCCCTTAGCCCATCTTCACTTAATCCGTAGCCCCTGCTTCGAGTTGCAAATATCAGCAATGTAACCAGTATCAAATACCCAAAGCTATCGCGAGCATTAGTAAGGTACACATCAATAACATGTATATCACATATACCTTTGTTCACGCTACATCCTTCTTATCCGCCAAATACTTGGAGCAGTTCCGCTTCCAAAGGACCAGTCCGCTTGCAAGAGAAGCACTCGTTTCCGTGCTTAGGTCCGACTTGGGCTTTCCTCCCGAGCAGCAACTTGCTTGCTGTTCTTCTTGAAGTTCTTCTTCTTCCCTTTACCCTTTTCTTGAAACTAGTGGTCTTGTTGACCATCAACACTTGATGCTCCTTGATTTCTATCTCCGCAGCCTTTAGCATTGCGTAAGAGCTCGGAATCGCTCTTTTCCATCTCTTGCATGTTATAGTTCATCACGAAGCTTTTGTAGCTTGGTGGCAGTGATTGAGAATTCTGTCAATGACGCTATCATCCGAAAGATTAACTCCTAGTTAAATCAAGTGATTATTATACCCCGCACATCTTGAGTATATGCTCATGACAGAACTATTCTCCTCCATCTTGCAGCTGTAGAACTTATTGGAGACTTCATATCTCTCAATCCGGCATTTGCTTGAAATATTAACTTCAACTCTGGAACATCTCATATGCTCCATGACGCTCAAAACGCCGTTGAAGTCCTGGTTCTAAGCCGTAGCATGGCACATCGAACTATCGAGTAGTCATCGCTTTGCTCGCCAGACGCTCATAACATCCGTGTTGCTCTCGCTGCAGGCTCGGCACCCAGCCGGTGCTTCCAGACGTAATTCTTCGTGCAGCAATGAGGATAATCCTCAAGTTACTAACCAGTCCGTAATTGCTGCCATCATCTTTCAACTTTGCTTTCTCAAGGAACGCATTAAAATTCAACGGAACAACAAGACGGGCCATCTATCTACAATCAACATAGACAAGCAAGATACTATCGGTACTAAGTTCATGATAAATTTAAGTTCAATTAATCATATTACTTAAGAACTCCCACTTAGATAGACATCCCTCTAATCCTCTAAGTGATTACGTGATCCAAATCAACTAAACCATGTCCGTCATCACGTGAGATGGAGTAGTTTCAATGGTGAACATCACTATGTTGATCATATCTTCTATATGATTCATGCTCACCTTTCGGTCTCCGTGTTCCGAGGCCATATCTCGTTATATGCTAGGCTCGCAAGTTTAACCTCGAGTATTCCGTGTGTGCAACTGTTTTGCACCCGCTGTATTTGAACGTAGAGCCTATCACACCCGATCATCACGTGGTGTCTCAAAGATGAAGAACTTTCGCACGGTGCATACTCATGGAGAACACTTATACTTTGATAATTTAGTGAGGGATCATCTTATAATGCTACCGCAATCAAAGCAAGATAAGATGCATAAAAGATAAACATCACATGCAATCAATATAAGTGATATGATATGGCCATCATCATCTTGTGCTTGTGATCTCCATCTCCGGCACCATCATGATCTCCATCGTCACCGGGCGTGACACCTTGATCTCCATCGTAGCATCGTTGTCGCCTCGCCAATCTTATGCTTCCACGACTATCGCTACCGCTTAGTGATAAAGTAAAGCATTACAGGCGATTGCATTGCATACAATAAATCGACAACCATATGGTTCTCCTCGCCAGCTTGCGATAACTCGTTATAAAACATGATCATCTTATACAATAAAATTTAGCATCATGTCTTGACCATATCACATCACAACATGCGCTGCAAAAACAAGTTAGACGCCCTCTACTTTGTTGTTGCAAGTTTTACGTGGCTGCTACGGGTTTAGCAAGAACCGATCTTACCTCACGCATAAAAACCACAACGATAGTTTGTCAAGTTGGTGTTGTTTTAACCTTCGCTAGGACCGGCGAAGTCACA
>JAHIAM010006400.1:0-38834 GCA_021605205.1 Aegilops longissima | reverse complement strand
GGGCCCAACATGCCCATCTTCATCAGCTCAAGCTGAAGACCTTCATGAGGGCTGGATTGGGCATGGACGCACATGAAGCTTCCTTAGGGGCAGCCTCATTAGGCAGGCTCGCGAGGAGGCGGAGAGATCAATGCAGGGATACCTCGCGAGGAGCCCGTGACGCAGCCATGACGACGAGACCAGGCGGCGCATGTTCACAAGAAGCAGTCCTTGTTTCCTTTGCAAGGGGGCAAGCATGTGCCAAGGCATCGGGCAAAGGTTACCATTCCGTGCAACGAGACCAAGACCATCAATGCGGCAGGACTGAGGTCACCGTGGAGCCCAAGACGGCGCTATCACCAAAGGCTTTTGGCAGCCAAGACTACCTTGGTCGATAACTTGTACTAGATGTTCTCTTCAAATGGCCAATTGTTACGCCTCTTCCCGCCATTTATTTGGGAGAGGCCCAGGGCCTCTATAAATAGAGCTAGCCACCACAGAGTAGAGGCATCTAATCGGATCTAATCAGACAAGATCCAATCGGACGGCATCTAATCTGATCAGATCGGATAGAGCCCTAGAAGAGAGAGAGAGAGAGAGAGAGAGAGAGAGAGAGAGAGAGAGAGAGAGAGAGAGAGAGAGAGAGAGGCGATCAAACTGACCCAAGCAGTTCATCGCACCAGCTCAAGAACACCTCTCGTGAGGCCGTTCTTCCCTTGTATTGTTCATCATCAGCCCCTGAGGCAATCCACCACACCACACACTGGAGTAGGGTATTACACCACAATGGTGTCCCGGACCAGTATAAATCTCGTGTCCCTTGTGTTGTTCATCGTTTCCAGCTTAGATTACACGAGGATATCGGATGTAGATCGGTAGGGGAGAGATCTCCGGCGCACTCCCTGCAGTTCGAACTTAAGGGTCCGCCCTGGAACCTGAAACCGGCAATCATGTTGGCTACCGTAAGATTCGAGTATTCGGGCCACGGTGCCAAAGCAAAGGCAGTGTTAATCGGGGAAGGGGGATCAATCTCGGTGTAGACCTCCACGAGCATCCAGCTGCCGCGACCGCCGATGAGAACCATCCAAGACGTGTTCATGCCGACTCAAAGACATACCGTTAATGTAGTTGAGGCCGACGGGATCGGATCGCAGTCAAGGGGGTTGATGCTCGCCACCCCACGATTGTTATGCTGCGTGACACACCGCTTCTCAAGATCAAAGCGCATCGCAGCAGGCGAGCTGGCTTAAAATCTCCGCCCGAGGGCTTTGAGTAAATGGTACAGCCCCGACGAGCACGCCGGCGAGCGGCATGGTACGAGATTGTCCACACGTGAAACAATGAGCTTGATTACCTCGTGGGGAGCGAATTCCAGCCACTCTTCGCAGACGCTGCTCGGTTTTGCCATTGTTAGTGCTTGTTTTGACGAGGGGAGGCGCTTTAGCGGGATGGAAGATTGGACGAGATTATGCGGACAAAGATGGAGAAGCTAATATGTGCTGCGGAAGTGGACAGTGATGATGACTACAGATGCCGCTTGACTTATGAGACACATACCAAGCAGCGAGGGTCATGTCGATGCTGCATACTTGCTTGAGTGATCACAAGATCGGTACTCCCTTTACAGTGCTATGCCCTAACTTGCTTGAGTAGAGTAGTAGAGTAGGACTCGCCTACTACTAGCACCGAGGAGTAGTATATTCTAATCTAAAATAGTTACAAACTTCAATGCCCGAGGTGGAACAACTACGAACCGTGCTCAAAGACCGTGGTTCACGTGGTTTGGACATGGGCGATAACTCAATGCCAACGGTGCTGTCTCCCTGCTGCAACGTATGTGTTTCTGTCCTTCCTGTTCAAAATTGTGGTAGAATTCATGTTTCTACTCAGATCCTACTACTATGCTAGTCCACATGATTAGTTTCATCTCTCGTTATAGCCATCATGATTTATTTTGTGCTTATTCGATTAAATCTCGTGAGTAACTTGCTCATATATTCAACCGGGCGCAACGCCCCCACAGCCACCCTGCTTCATGGACGGCCTAGTCGATGTTGGAATTTTGCTAGTAGGCCTTTATAAGGTGAGCTCTTCTACCACTTGTATGAGCATGAGAAGAGGAGACCTACATGCGCCGCCTCCTCCTCGCCGCCACCACACCATGCCTCGCCACGACGCCACCGCTGCTTGGCGGGATTGAGCCGAGCCAAGGACGTAGCTATACTCCCAATGACCTACCCGCCCGCACTATATAGTTTCTCACCACCGCTTCTAGATCATTGCGCCGCCAAGCAAGTCCTTCCATCCCTCCTTCCGTGTGCACCGGAGAAGGGACAAAGAGCTCCCAACCCCGCCTCGTGATCCTGCACGGAGAGGGCGATCAGGTTTTTGGGAGCGCGACTCGCGATCACCGCGCAGCAAAGGCAATCACTACTGGCCTTGGCGAAGAACATCAAGCACGAGACGTGTTGCTCTGCTCACCAGGCCGGAGTCGCTGGAGGATCAGCGCCACCGCTAGTCTCGGAGGAGGACGCAAGCAGCCTTCCTCTTGATCGTGGTCACCGGCGAGGCTCCGCGAGTCCGCCGCCACATCCCTGTAGTGTGCGCTGGGCGACGCCGACGCCGACACCGACACGAGGCCTATGTACGCATGCGTGCTCACTATTACTACCCCTGAGGTACGTATGGGCGACACCAAGAGGCCAAGCATACTTGACTCTGCCGAGCTGGGACCTTTCCGCCGACGTCGACATGGAAAACCCATGGTGTGATTTGAACTCCAACAATGTGCACGGGGACTCCAAGGAGGTTCACTTGGACATCCGCATTTTCAAGTTAAATGTTGATCATTAGTCTTCGCTCAATGTAATCCGCTGTCTAAGCGTGTGGAGACTTCCATGCATGATCTTGCTCTATTGGAGTATCGCGATGAATAAAAGTGTATTCATTTATGGTTTAGTCTAGAATTTTCCATGTATGAAGTTTTACTACAAGATCGGTGAAAGACTTATGATGAACCATTTCTTACATATCCTCCGCCTCCCAAGTCATCCCGATTTAATCCTCCCATCTAGGTGTATAAGGGCATGGTTAATACTTAAATAGTATAGCCAACTGTTGACTATAAGAAAGTGCCATGTCATCTGTAGCCAACATGTATAACAATGGATACTCAAAACTAATTCTTGAAGATCATTTCCTGCAAAGCACAATAAGAGTTATTTCTTCACAAGTTTTGGATGCAAAGTTGAATAGTTGAACGCTTTTGTTTGCAAAAGATACTTTTTATCTATTTCACCTGGATGTTTGTGAGCTCTAGAGATGAAATAATATCCAAGAAACCTATCGACATCATACACATGAGATGACCCCACATCCTTTGTCAAAATAAACAACTCCCGATCAATGCATTTCACTCTTCTATGCAACGACGGCACCTTACTATAGATTAGTACGACCAAAATTGAACTAACATTATATATAGTATGATAAATGATGATGTATGTCACCTAAAATTATATCATTGAAAACTATGTTCAAATACGAATCCAACGATATTGTCTTTGTTGACATGCACTAACATTTTGTCAGTTAAATCTTCAGTCAAATTCAATGGGGGATAAACCACGAACGATGTACTAGTAGTACTAGTGTAGAGGGCGGCGCTGCACGGAAGTCTCACCTCTCACCCCGCTCTTGGCGCGGCAGTAAAGCTGTCATATCACAAAAGCCAACCACTCCCAGTAATAAGTGGCCTGGTAAAATAAACGGACAAACAACCATCACATCCTCTCGCTCTTTTTTGCATTTCATCTCTCTCAGATTTACTTTCTCCTGCTCATCTCGCACACTCGATCCCTAGCTACTACTCCTAGGGCCAGTTCTTTTGGCGGCTTCCCCAGCTTTTTCCCACAAGACTAGTCACAAGTGGAGAGTAAATAATAAGGCGCCTCACCATTTATTTGGGCTTCTAAACTACAATTTCATCCCTGGTTTATTCCTCACCATTGTAATTTGTGCTAAATTTGACCAAAGATTTAACTGGTTTATTCTCACCATTGTAATCCTCCTGCCTAGGTGTGTAAGTCACCTTATGAAAACCAAATAATCCCAAAACACTTAGGCGCGGTGCATTAACTTATACCTCGTTTCTTGTTTCTTGACATATCAACCAATAAGAGATAAAGAGTGTGCATGCTTTTAATGACTTGAGATATCAAACATGACATGCAGTGGTTAGTTCATTGCATGCAATACTATTAATTAGCAAATAAACATTAACGTTTCTCATTTTCTCCTCCTCCTTGGTCACGGAGCACAGCCTAAGATGACTTACTCACCTGGACGGATGGGGTAGTGCATGTGACATGCACTAACATTTCATTAGTTAAATTTATGATCAAAATTTGACAAAGATTACAATGGGGACCAATAAACCAGGACGGAGGTAGTAGTTATGGGATTACTAATCTAGAAGCCTAAAAGAACTGGCCCCTGGTACTCCTACTAGTAGTAGTACTCAAGTTGGAATTCCAATTGCACCGCACAACTTGTTAGGCAAAAAATTCGATATAGGGTGTAGGAAGCGGTTTGGGAATTTGCATGCCTTTCCAACCAGTGAGAAACTCCGTACAAAGTACGACAGAGAAATAACCATAGAGAAGGAAGCTAAAAGTAAACAATCAAACGAGCATTTTTGCATTTGTTTTGCATTGAATCGCTTTCACAAGCTTGACTAGTGCTGTTTTTCTACTTTACAAAACCGCATCGTAATGTTAAAACATGCATTTGCACGCATATAAGTAATAGTAGTACTCCTCCGCCTAGGTGTATAAGTCTTCCTCCTTCTTGGTCACGGTGCACAACCAAAGATGACTTATTGACCGACGGAGGAGTAGCACAGTACCGCAAGCATATATCGAGAGACGTAGTAAAGATAGTATATAGTTAAGTTTGTGCTATATGCACGCATTTGCAAAATGCGATGAATACACAAGGTTTCCAAACTTTCCTTTTACATACTTAATTAAGGATGCTAAAATTCCTGAACGCTCGATTTATCATTTGTGTCCCAAAACTAATGAGATCGCTTTACGAAAAAAAAAATTATACTCCTCCTAAAGCCATGGCACCGCAGGAGCGCTATGGCGCGCCACGAGTGCCCCGGTGCGCGGTCGCTTCACACCGACATGACGCTTCTTCTCAGCCTCGCAACTCGCGAGGTGCTGATTGGCGGCTTGTCGGGGGGCGAGCGATCTCACCGGTGTGGTGTCCGCGCCAACAGTACTCCTCCTCGCCGAAGCGGCACCCGGTCCACGCATCGCCAAGCATAGATGAGGCGCTTGGGCCCGACTACACTCAGTCGCCAAGACGGGCGCCCTCCGCCACCTCACGGCTCCCTCGCAAGAGCCACCTGCCAAAGAGCAAATTGTTCGACTCTCTGGACGCGACATAGGCCTCCTGTGCAGCTTGTTCCATGGTGCGCTTCTTCCTCGCCTTCTTCTCCGCTTATTTTGGCGCTCGCGGAGGCAAAGCCTCCCACAAGGCGACATCCATTTCTTTCCAAAGCGCCTCGTCTGGGGGCTCGCGGGCGGCGTATGCTTCTCCTCAGTGGGGAGCCGACGCGCCTCCGGCGCGCTGCGGCGGGCGAGATTGGGAACACCGACGCCCAGCTCGACACGCCGCGGGCGAGGAGCGGAACGCCGACGCCGCCCTCCTCGACTAGTGGCGGCGAAGAAAGGAATGGCGACGCTGCCGCCACAGCGAGGAGCGGAACACCGCGCGCCCCTCCTCGACTAGTGGCGGCGAGGAACGGAACGGCGACGCTGTCAGAAGCGGCGAGGAGCGAACACGACGCCCCCCTCGACTAGTGGCTGCGAGGAACGAACGGCGACGTGGACCGTCTGCGCGGTTCAGCGAGGGGCCTTAGCGCTTGGGAGGCGATGCGCATGGTGGTCGACGGAGAGGGAGGGGAGGAGATAGCGGCGAACGTGAACGTGAGGGGAGGAGATAGCGATGTCGTGGGAGGCGAGTATTTATAGCGCAGCAATGGCACACCTCCGTAAGATATGGACTGATTGATCGATTTAATCAGAGGTCCAGCTATGCCATCGACATGTGGGCGAGACCCCTGTTGGGCCCATATGTCGGTGACCCAATGCACCTGCAGTTAAGTAACAACTACGTGGGCATATTTGTTGGAGTAAATTATGGGGAGCGAAGGGGTGGAAATATTGCTGGTCACAACGGATTGGACGAGCGTGGGGAGGAGAGTCATGCATGCAGATTTTTTCACACGGGTGGAGGGTGGGACCGCGGAGGGAGAAGGAGAGTTTGGCAGTATATTGTTTCCACACATGGAGAGGAAAAGATTTGAGACGAACGGGCTTCCTGCAGTATGGGGAACAGTGCATAATAAGTCATCTTGCATGCCGGGCTAGGTATAGTCTCAAGTCATTAAAACATACACGCCCACACATGTTCATATTTCAAGGTGCACTAAATTATTGCATGCGATGATTAAGGCTGGCCATAATGGTGGTATCTTAGCTGGTATCATGCACACGGGAATAGCAAACATGCTGATGTGGCAAAGAATTAAAGAAGAGAGGGGGTTTAGAGTAACTAGTGTTCATGCATGCATTGGTAAACACATTTTTTTTGTGAAGAACGACATCACTAGTTGAGTACTTTTGTAGACTTCAAAAACTGTTCCACCGCCTCTACTATCTTGCTAAGAGTAGGTGAACCCTTTAAACTAGAAGGGAGGTAGTGGTACTCTAATAGCTAACCTTGTTGTGATGACAAGATAGGACATGGCACACACCTGGACGGAGGAACTAGTCTGCATTGTGCATTTAAGTTTTGTTTGAAGTCAATGTACCTCTACTTTCACCAGACTTATAGAAAAATGTGTCAACATTCACCATGTCAAATAAATATTTTACACTCATTATAAAACGTAGTTCTTATACTCATTATAATCAGTATTGTAGATATTGATATTTTAGTATAAATTTGGTCATGGATTTCATTGATGTCTGCCAAAGCGTGGAGGAAGCGGAGCTTAGGGCTTGCATTTCCGGTCTCTACATAGGTATTTCTCTTCATAATCCTGTAATTTTAGAGACCGATTGCGCTTTTGTGGTAGCGCCTCTTGCATCGGGGACTATGACAGTCTGCTATGCGTGACTCAAGATGAAAGCGTTGAGCATCTCGGTTGATCAACAATCTTCAATTGTCAAAGATTAGCCGTTCGCCAATAAGGTGGCACACTTAATCGCTAAGTATAGCTTTGACAATAGATTAGATGGTATTCTTGTAAATAACGTACCGCCCTGTGTGGTGAATATTGTATCGAATGAGTGTACTGGTGTGGCTGGTTAATTAATATAAGGTGGTGTTAAAAAAGTATAAATTTGGTCAAACACTTTGCAAACGGTTGACGGGAGTAAAAAGGACCGAGGGAGTATCATGCATGCGGAGTAGGCAAAAAAATTGCTTGTCTAAAAAAAGGCAAAAAATTGCTCATTTATAGCCGGTCAAGTCTCAAAGGGCGCGACTGCCGAGGGAGGTGAAGGTCGGGAGGCGCGACGCTTGATGGAATTATGAAGTTACATCCACGCCGGCATGGCGGTGCAAACAGCAGAAGCTATACCGTCAGCCTACGATATGGGTCTAGTAGACATGACATCTAGTGGGTCCCGATAGTTCTCGAGAACTTTTGGGGCTTGCAGCCGCTATCCACCGGCAAGCCAGAACCCCACGCCTGCTCAGACGCCTCTACTCGCCCCTTCTTCTACCTTACAACAGTTCGCCCCTCACCGTCTCCGCCCTTTCACATTAGTTCGCTTCCTAGTTTTTTTGTGGGTACAACAGTTCAACTTCTCCTAACCTCCTCCAAAATCCATGGCCTCCCAAATCTCCATGGTCGCCGCTGAGTACCAGGTTAGAGCCATCACCGCATCAGTTCATCGTCATCTACACACGTGATCCGAGACGGTGAAAGCATGGCTTGCTCGCTTCCTACGCATGTTCAACAGCTCAACGGATGAGTGGGTCACTGGGCTAGATGTTGAGTACACCACAGTCCCTGGGCGAGAGAAGGATCTAAAGGACTAAGAGAGGAAGAAGCCCGCCGTGATCCAGGTTTGCACATAACCTTTGCTTGGTCTACTACATATGCCATGCCGACGCTGAGTGCCAGGATTTTAAGAACTTCCTCAAGGACAAAAGAGTGAAATTCACATCAGAGGCTTTAAGAACGATGGATGCCCCACGCTGGATAGGTCTCAAGTAGGCCAGCCCTTCGATCTCCGTATGGCAAGCCCGTGTCCTCCTCTCAACCTTCAATGCTGACCCCGCAGCAGCCATGATTGATCCTTCAGACGCTAAACTAAGAAACCTCATCACGAAGTTTCATCATGCATGGGAGTCAAGACATTAGATGAAGATCACATCCAGACGCAGCAATGGATGCCTACCTTTGTTTAAATATCTACAAGGGTTGGATGAAGAAGCGAGCCCAAAGGTCCGTTCAAGCAAAGAAGGCCGCGAAGAGGAAGAGGAAGAGGGACGAGGACGAAGTCGAGGACGGGACTCTGACTCAGTAGGTGGCGCAGTGCCGCTCATGCTGGTTCTACCGCAGGTCAAGCGGACTAGTTGCTTAGTTTATTTTCAAGGGTGTGTTGTGCTGAGGCCCCAGCAGAACTATGTTTATGTTCTTTCTCGTTATTTGAACTCTTTAGTACGCATGAGTACTAGTACTATGTCTTACTACTGTTCTTCTTGCAGTTGGTACTACTACTCGATTCGTGTTCCTACTGCATTTAATACATTCGTATTAGTAGTATAATTTGGGTCACCGATTTGTGAAAGAAGTTCGACGGAGCGAAGGAAGAAGACTACGAAGAGGTGGAAGAAGCCCTTCTAGCCATCCATGTTGCATCAAACGGCTCACATGAGTCGATCGACCCAAATTGCTCCTTCAGATTGCAGGATCCACATGGCATTCAAGGTCTCAAGGTAGATTCCGGCCCCGCACCGGTTTGAGGGCTCGACGCTGCGATCGCTTCCGCCGCGAATCCACCATGCGCGCTTCCTCCGCTGGGCGGAGACGACAATGACATGCTAGTTCTCCTCGCCGGCGGCCGGAGCATGCACTCATCCTCCTTTCAGACGCTGCGCATAGACGCTGCCCACCAGCTGCTCGCGTGCTTGGCAACGCGGCGGCATCGCGAGGAGGGACTGCAGACGACGTGAGCGGGCGAGCCTTCGCTTCATGGCATGTGGATGGCGGACACGGCGGTGATGGGCGAGAAATTGTTGGCCGGAGCAAAAGGGCGCCGCATGCGCAACGGCGGCGGTGGCATATTGATGAGTGCGCTGTGGGAGCTTACTTTAGTTTTATATATAAGGTTGGTCAAACTTAAAAGAAAACCGCACTAGTACACGTAAACATTAGACTTAGGCAACACTTTATTAGTTAGTACCACAGCCATGATACGGAATCCTGTGTAAGCTGCGGAACTCATGGGGCCGCTGGGTCGATCGAACGGTGGCCACCGTGTCGCGCCAAGGACATCCACCGAACCTTTTGTGTGTGTGAAAACAATCCTCTAATATTACTCAACTTTTTTTCCCGTGAAAGTTCTTGACGCTGCAATATTTCCATATATTTGAATTTAGCTCCAGTTCATGTTTATTTGGATTTGGACGCTTTAGGTGCGCCCTAGTTTTTTAATACTAATTTTGTGTGTGTGACTGAGAGAGAACGTGTATGTGTCCATATGTGTGTTGTATGAAGGGCAATGTGCAGACGGTAAAAGGCAGTGATATGTATATAGAGAGGTGTGAATGTGCAAATGATCATGCATGAGTGAGACATAGACAGATGCCGATACGCTTGTGTATACATGAGAGAATGGTCTTCTAGTTTACTTGTGTGTGTGTGTGAGAGAGAGAGAGAGAGAGAGAGAGAGAGAGAGAGAGAGGAGCATCCATAACACAACAACCATCTCTCTCGATTCGTCTGTCCCTCGCATGGTCGCATGCAACACATGCATCAACGCCACATTTTGACACCCTCACCCGCCCCCGCCCACCTCAAGGCCCGCACAATCTCTTCGTGAATACCCATTTCTCCCTTAGGTTTGTTTTCTTCAATATCCACACACACACACACACACACACACACACACACACACACACACACACACACACACACACACACACACACACACAGCACACACACACACACACACACACCCCCGAGCACACAATTCATCCCCATCCAAGGTTATACAGCGACCACTCGCTTGTGCTTCTTTGCACCCCAACATGCACAACACCTCAATCTTCAAAGAGGGCATCGAGCAGATCAAAGACGGCGACCACACCGCTAGAGAATGCGGGTCATTTGGAAGCAGGGTGATGTGACGACGGTTGACCGACTCCTCCCCACCCTCTCTCTCTCTCTTGCACAAAATTACCAATCCTCTCTCCCCGCACAAAATTGTCAATCCTCAACCCACGAGATCCTTCCCTCTCGCCCATGTTTTTCCAGCTCTCTCATCAAACATGTTGTCTCTTCTCCTTCCACATATATGTAATCCAGATGCACACGCATCTCATGTATATTACATGTATCCATCTTTCTCACGCACTAACTTCTTCCTCTCTCTCTCTCTCTCTCTCTCTCTCTCTGCCTCGTTAGGTTTGTCTCCTACTCTCTCGCCCACATACATACAATCTTTCCCGCCCTATCTGCTCCATCTTCAAAAGCTCTCTCTCGCACGCTTCATTCACACATTGGGATATGTCAAAATGTTGCTTCTATAATGGCTGATGTAGAGTTATGGTTGTTTTTGTTGCATCCTACAAAGTAATAACTATGAAATGCATTTAGATTCTCATTTGACTGGGATTATGTGAGTTTGAGCATGTTGTGAAGTACTATAGACCTTGTATACATCTTGGGATTCACAATGATTGTAACTATTGAATTGTATAGACCATTACATTCAAGTCAATAGCCTAATATATTTATTTCACAATTTCAACAAATGATTAGTTCACTACAAACTAAGAAAACAAATGTGTACTCCTCCGCTTTTATTTAAGTCCGCAGATTAGCATTGGTCAAAGTCAAGTTTTGTAAACTCGTAAAGTTTATAACAAAAAATATTAACATATACAATAACAAATAAATACCATTAGATTCATTATTGAATGTACTTTCACATCATACATATTTGTTATGGTAAATGTTTATATTTTTCTATAAACTTGGTCAACTTTAGGAAGTTTGACTTCGTCAAACCTAATATGCAGAGTTTACTACTACTACTCGCTAGTTGCTTAGCCAATCACTCAACACGCCACACGGGAGTCCAAAGGTCACAAAATTTTGAGGTTGGCGGAAAATCTCCCGCGACCCTGATTCGAGCAAAGGGAAGTTACCATCATAGCCTTTGGAACAGGCCTCACGGATGACGCTTGGTAGGGGACTGTTTTCAACTTCAGTTCACCCTACCCAGCCAATCCCACCCCGCACCCAGAGTAGTACACCTGAATACTCCCCATTTTCTATCCCCACCACAAAATAGACTTCTCCACGCCACCACAGCCTTCGTGTTCTCCCTTTACATCGGCACACTCGCCCACCACAACAAGATCCGCCTCATCGACGACCTCATACGCTGACCGAGCCGGTCCACCGTCGTCGCCATACACGGAGCCTCTTCCCGCATCGCCTTCCACGGTCTCGGATCTGCTTCCCGAAGCCGACGCCAAGCGCAGAAGTACCACCGTCAGGACAATGACCTGACTCTCGCTGTCAATTATGACTCACAGAGGCCGCCACCCATCGCTCTCCTCCTCGATTGGTAATGTGTGTATTGAATCACTTAGCAAAGACATGTGCAGTTCCAATTTTGTTCATACCTACCCTTCAAATTTCCTGGTGCTATTGTTCCCATAAAAGTAATTGGTTATAGCCCATTGTCCAACAGAATATCAGCTTGTAATTATGCGCCGCCTCAGATCGCTACCGTGCTTGGGTAGGTTTTTCATCCGCAACCAGTAGTGTGGCAAATGATGGAAAGGTTTTAGAACTAGCAAGATGCCCATGCTGCACGCATCAAGATGCATTTGTATGAGTAGTTTATCTTGTGGGAGAAAAGGATGAACGAGGGAAGGCCTTATTGCAACCGAGAGGGGTATGGGTATCTTTTGCAAAATTCCCATTTGTTTCCTTCCTATCTGCCGATATAAATCGGACGACCTATATTGCAAGAAAAAAGTATAGAGAAAAAAGTAGACAGAAAGGAAGTAGAGATAAATATTAAATATAAAATATAAAATAAATATAACAGTAAACAAGAGAGTAGAGATAGCAGAGATGTCGAAAGGATCGCAGCTCGCTGAAAAAAGCGGCCGGGCGGCGCTTAGTTTTGGCGCTACGCGTCCGGGCTTTTATAAAATCCAACGCCCCCACCGCTCTGGTTTTGCCACGCCTTCTCCCGCCTCAGGCTCGCCACCGCTTCTCTCCCGCTTTTTCGCTTTGCCGCCACTGCCCACCATGACTCCTGTCGCTGAAACTTGGGGATACCGCTGGCGCCTCGCTCGCCTCGCCGCCCCGCCGAGATCCGTTCGCGGATGCGCCGCCTCGACAATTTCGACACCAATAACGAGGCCGCCTGCTGCAGACGACGCGGCGGTGTGAAGCCCGGGCCTTCATAGAACATTGAACTTCCCCAACGTGCCGACGCTGAGCGGGCGCAGGAGTCGCGCTCGCCGCTGCTTAGCACCGACGAGGATCGCCACGACAACCGGAGGCGGAGCACCGCCTCGCATCGCCGAGATGGATGAGGAAGCCATGGCGCTGTGGCGCCAACACTTCCCGATGACATCATCAACGAAGCGAGAGGGCGGAGAGGATAAGAGGAGGGCGGAGCGAGCCGCCTATCGCGAGGACAAGCGAGGCTAAAAGCGGACGCTCAATTCAACATGAGGCTAGGAGCAGCGCCGCTCGAATCCGACGACGATCGGTATCTTCACGCCTACAACCGACGCCGGAGGAGGACATCACCGAGGAGGAGTCGGACGACGAGGAGTAGTTGAATTATCTTTTTTATCTATCTATGTCGAGAACTATCCTCTACTCTAGTATCTACTTTCAATCTCAGATCGCAAACGCTTTTTAAAGCGCCGCTGCTATGCATTCTGTTGAGATGCTCTAACATGGCGTATTTAGTGCTTTAATGTTGCCCACAAGATGCGCAAGTATTACAAGTAGTATATTTTTCTTGCCATGTTGAGATTTTAAAACCACGAAAAGTAATATGCAGAGGAGCAATGAAGACCAAACACGGATATTCGACATCTTCAAGGAGCATGGCAAGTTAAAGAGGAGCTGCAACTCAACCTGTAAAACGAGCTTTGGTAAGTAACACCTTTCAATTACTTTCATGTAGCCTCGTGTTCTTCGATGTGTATATGTTGTAGTTTCGCTTTCTTAAAGCGGTGTTCTTCAATGTAATAAGAAGAGTCTTAATCATCCTAATGCTTTCGCTTTTAGCTTGATGTAGGAAGTGGGTGTTCTCACCTTGTAGTATGTTTTATTTATTTTTCCTTTTGAATTCACTTCTCCGAGTTCTATTTATCCGGCTTCTACTAAATGGATCTAGGTTGCTCGAGTATTGATCTAAAAGAAGTAACTTCATGTCGATGCAGTTCCCGCGAGGAGGGAAGTATGGTCAACCTCGAGATCATGTTTCCAAATGAAGCTGGATTACACACAAGGTGCCGCCTCCTAATGATGCTAGGATTAGACACAAGGTGCAAATTCCTGATGATGTTGGATTACACACAAGCCGTGGAGTCGTCACTGTTCGTGTCCTCATGGCATTAGTAAAGACTGAAAGAAAGCGCAGCAGCCCTTGAGAATGTAGCTGAGTTCTCGAAGAAGTTTAAAAGAGCAATCGATGCTCTTCACCCAAGCCAAAGAAGAGATGGAAGAAGCCAGAAATAAGCTAGCAGAGGCAGAGCAGGCTAGGCGCCTCCTACTATCTAAAACTATTGTCAATACAAAATTTCCTTCATAATAGCTAGGTTCAAATGTTTATCCAACAAGATGCCTGCTAGATTTCCGTGCATCTACCGATGTGGCATAAAATGTTTTTTTCGGTCATGTAATAACAACAATTACTTTCCAAACAATAATGCATTTAAGCATTGGACATGGTATAGTTCACGCAAGCCCGACATTCCAAGTTCAACTTCCACATCAAACTCATGTTCACAGATATCTCGCACATTCATACATAATGTCCACAACCATGATTCACTTCAAAGCCAAAAAATGTGAGGAGAGTTATAAATAAGGAAAATCCTCTACTAGTTCCTCGCTACTAAAGGCGAGCACAACAAGTCAAGACCATGCGAAATTAATTATATTTTAGTCATTTTTGTGTTCTAAAATGCCCGTCGGCTCATGGAAGGACGTGTTGCCGCACACGCGCTGGATTCAATGAAGGCAAAGCGGGCAGTCTTAAGCTGGTTGCATCGCAAGCAGGAGGCGTGCTCACCTGGGCCTCGCAGAAGTGCAGACTCACTTGGTCAAGGCGCTACTGCTTCAATGCATGCAGTCCTTTTTTGTTTGGGTATAACAAAATCTCATTTTTCATTCACACTTTACAAGTAAAATTCATGGACAAACTTTGACCCAAAGTACGATGGGGACTAGTAAACCGTAATGGAGGTAGTAGTTTTTTAATCAAAGAAGGGTTTCTTCCGATTTTCATTATCGAAAACCAGCATCTAAATCTAAACCATAGTATTTGCCCTAGAACTACCAGGTTCAAAATCTCGCAACATAAACCCATGCAACCTCCATCGAAAAAAAACCATACAACCATACGCCAAGGAGGTACGTAGTACTATGAATTCCATTTTCGCCCATACCAATCGCTCTAAAACTACTTACTACTTATAACGCTACCATTGAAAATCAGAACTCTTAACCCCGTTAAAAACGATATTTTAAACATGGCTACTCGACCGTGGCAACCGGCGAAGTCACCGCGGCCCAAGTCGCTCACCGTGGTCTCACCATCAACTCCTACGGATCAAATTATCACGTGAGCTGACTATTCCTACAAAGGTGCTCCACCACGCACTCGCACCGCGAATGCAGCAATCGCACCTAGGGCTTTAGGGTTTATTTGTTAACGCCGCTTTTACGTAACACTCATGTGTGCGAGACAACGAGAGGTCGATCACATGCGCGCCTTCTTCTTTCAGATATGTACTCCACCGCTTGTCCGGTGTCCAAAAATTATAATAACTACTAGCAATGTGTCAATGCTGCTACACACGCATCAAAGTAGATTAATACATATTCACCGATTTGATAGAAAAAAGTCTAATTTTGAAATACGATATCACTAAAAATATGTTATGTTTCAATCAAAATATATTCCTTTGGCGGTTTTGATGAGATAAGGAGGAATGTTGTTGGTTGCAAGATTCGAGAAGTGGTATATGTCTAATTTCTACTTACTAGTAAGATGCTCTGCATTGCACGGAACATCAAGATCTTGTGGGAGAAAAGGAAGAACGAGAAAAGAAAGCTTAGGTACCGAAAGTGATACCAGAGAATAGTAGAGACGGAGAGATAATGAAAACCGTAATGTATAATGATAGGGAGTGTGACACTTCTCAAGGGAGACATCGAGAGACCATGTTTATGAGGATAGGATAAACATGAAGTGAGCGCGAGTGAGCTGGAGAAAAGAGAGTGATAGCTACCTGAAGGAGCATGCATGCGAGAGATGGGCGGAAAGGAGGAACAAAAAGGATTCAAATATTTGAATTCGAGATGATGATACATGTAATCCATACTCGAACCAAAATTGATCTATCAAACATGCATACTCATATGAATTCACGCACATCTATGTTATTTAATATGTAGATATTACTGATCCATACATTTTAGTAGAACATAATTTGGTTAAATTTTTCAATTCAACCTTAAGATTTCGAGATCATTGTATTTGTAAATCATATTATACATATAAAGGAGCAGAATTCTTTGTTGTGCTTTTGAAAGTATATATAAAAATGATGTATATAGAATGTAATTCCAATTGAAAATGGATCCTACCTCAAAAATAGAATACAAACGTGATTCGAATTGAGTTGGCACGGTAAACGGCACTCGCAAAATTTGAACGAAGCGGAAAGTCGCAAGAATCGCCAAAATCATGTAGATGGAAATCACTACTCGCTAATCCTCGCCACGCAAAGCCTATCTCGCTGGATTTCTATAGGCTTCGATAGGGGTAGGTTTGTAATTTCACCCAAACGCGCCTCTCACCCGGATTCATACACGGTGGATGCCAAAACACAGTGTGTCCTCGGCCGAAATCGACTCCGTCCCCAATTCATATTCATACACGGTGGACGCCAAAAACAAACTCTCGTCGGCAAATATTCGGTGTATTCGAGATTACCATCCTATCCCCAACCGACTAGTGTTGCTGTGATGTAGTAGAAATTTGAAACGGGGGCTAGGTTTGTAAATTTCCTCGCACTTGAGACAAGCGTGCCCTGAATACATGGTTCCCCTTCCTCTCTACCTCCCTTTTCCCCATTCAGACTGTGGGCGCCAAACACCCTCTCCACCCCACCTCCTCCGTCTGCCACCCCATCCACCGCCCTCCTCCACCATGCCGGAGCTGATACCCGACACCACCGCCCATTACAAGAGATCGACTTCTCATCCACGGCTTCGACCGAATCCTTGCATCCCGCCCTCTCGCTTCATCCTCGCTGCCGTCCACCTTGCCGGTGCCGCCCCACGATCGTCTCGCCCATCGTGCCCCGCCGCCACCGCTCACCCTCCTAGATCTGCTTCCACGCTGTCGAAGCCATCGCTACCGCAGCACCGCTAAATTTCAGCAGATGCAGACATCGGCGCCGCACTGTGAGGCGGTATTTTTCAGATTCGCTCAACTTATTTATCGCAGCAATAAAATAGATCGACACCGCTTTTACTCGATTTCTTGTCTTGGTGCAAAGTTGTTTTGTCCGGTTTGCACCTTTAGATCCGCCATGGCACGCCAACACCATACTCGCAATGCTTATGGTTTTCCCTTTATATTCCACACTAGTTAAATCACAGAGACTAAATTTCAAAATTGGGTCACTAATTTTTGAGAGTCACGGAGTTCGCCGCGCGAAGGAAGGGGCCTGGTGGGGACGGTGGTTGTGGGGGGCGGTGGTGGGGCCTCGCGAACGAAGAAAACTCGACGCGAGTGGGGGCGGGTTGGGGTATGAGGAACACAAAGTGGGGCCGTGGTTCACCGGGCGTCTGTATGGTGTGTTCTCAGAGGAAGCACAAGATGTTCCTTGTCGAAGGGGAGCAGGACATCTGCAAATAACAACCGATAGAGCTGGCCTGTATGTGATTGATATGCTTTCGATTAGTAGCGGCAATACAACACCGTAATTTCCAGCCAGCCCACTTTCCCGATTTATATATCCTGTTATGGTGTACCGTTATGTACACTATGATCTGCCTAGTTGTCGGTGCTCTTGTTATCATGGTTTGGCAATAAACTCTCTATACAAAGATATTATGAACCTATCATTTGCCAGCTATCCTTACTTCGAGCCTATTTTTTGTGTACTTGTGCCAGATTATATAAATGCACGCACTCATATTACAGCCACATGAGCTCTCTCATCGTAATCCAAAGGATAGCACACAAGTGTGTACATTTATGTTTTCATGGTTCTCGATATTATACGCAATTACGTTGAATATCGAATCCGCATCGAAGAATATTGTGGAACACCGCAATGACTTACAAAATTGGCAGCAAGGCATTGAGTGCCATTCTCGAAGCAATGAAACTCAGACGCCCCCACCTGTTGATTCTTGTTCGTAATATCATCCTAATGCCTATTCTAACCTCGAGGAGTCAAAGGCGATGGCCTGTCCTATTCACCCATCAAGGTGCCTATTCTAATTTGGCAAGGTTTTATTGATTGCGCCAGATCTTGCATATGTTGTCTTGCATTTCTTCTACTTTGTTGCACCGCCATCTACTTAGTTTACTCATCATATAACCTCGAGATGCCATGCCCATCCATTATCAATACATATTCCATCTGTCATCATACCATGTTTTTCCACTCAAATGTTGTTCTTGTGCATCAAACATCAAAAGGAAGAGGGTGATTGCCGAACCTCAAGGAGCACCAAAGAAAGTCCTTGAAAACGTGGTGGTGCCGAGAAATCAGACATCGCCCACTTATATTGGCTGTACAACCAAAGGACACAAAACGAGGACCGATTCCAGAGATTGTACCCATACTTCACCGCCACACCACTAGCCCCACCACACAGGACCTGCACTCCAGCAAAAGGTATACCGATTTCATTTGCCATAGCACCACCGTACACGTAAAAATCCCACTCCAAAGAAAAAGTACAGAAGTCCACCGTCAAGACCTATCCCAACTGCACATATAGCCAATTCCTGCAAATTGGAACCCCATTCCATTTATTCCCAGTTTAAAAGACAATGCTTTCAGTGTTGTTAGGGACTATGTGCATATATTCCCATCATGGGAAGATTATAGTGAAGACAAACACCATTTTCACATCTTCTTGTCCCACTTACGTGTAAGTGCTATAATTCACGGTGATTATTTTCCTATTTTCTGCTGATTGAACACATCAGTGATTTACATTACATTGTTGTAAGTAGGTGAGGGTCAATCTGGATAGTCATGACGAGCAAAGCTTGCTTGCGCTTTTTAAGGAAGCATTGCAGCAGTATCGATGTTACCTGAGGAAATCACACTTTGATGGCAAGTCTATAAACGAATTTCCGTGAAGTCTCCTATGCTAAATTCGAAGACATTGAATGGAAAAACTTGTTATGCACTCGTCTCGCTCCTGTGATGAGGTATCGTCTATGAAATCACATGACAATTTGAAATTCTACTTTTCCGCATGTGCCTTATGGATCTTTTTCTGCAGGAAATCTGCTCAAGAAGAATTCGGTTTGACAAGAACGAGGATATCGCAAATATGTTGCCCGCTGCTTTGCTCTTGTTAGTACATGTTGTCCTCAGATCACTGCATTTGCATACATACCTGGTTCATTATGTAACAGCAGATGCATGATAGCTTGCTTATCAATTGTTCGCCCAAATTATCTCGATCCGTATGAATGGTTACATTAGTGTAGAATATATCCAATGCCAATGTTTTTAGCTCTGATTGTTCTTGTAAGTACATGCTGTCCTTTATCGCTGTACTTATAATGATAGGTAGTTGTTCATGTACCATCACTGCAGCTTATTTTCCTTTGCCTCCATTTTCTACACATCGATCTATATTTACTCTACCATAAGGTTGGTATCAAGAAGTTTAGCTGTGCATTGCTCTTGGTTGTACCATTTGCCTGTATCGCTGCACTTACATTTATAGCTACTTGGTTATGTAGCATCACTCTTCATCTTATCTTAAATATTATCCAAATTTTCGTATATTATCACATCTATATTTACTCTTAACAAAATGTAGAATAAAGGCAATGCTTTTGAAGAAGATTCTGTGGTAAACTTCTTGAATTGGCCCCCCATCAAGATGGACAAGGCCTTTATAGAGCCTGTCTTCACCAATAATGTAAGTTTGTCCATCTCAAGCCTTCAAACTTTGTTGTATATATTTGGTTAGGCATGACTGCAACAGCTGTTTATTTTTGGTGTTTGCATCAAATTGCTTGTTTAAAGTTTATTATGTAGTTCATAAACAAAATTTTGTCCTTTCTCAATTTAAGTTTTCAGTTGTACAACCAAGTTCCTTCTTCATACCATGTAAATTAAACTATACAGAGCAAGTGATCTTCTTTGCACTACATGTATGCTTCGTTTTCATCCGTAATCCAAAGGTGTGGTGAACCTACCCACTATAGCACAATGTCATATTCTGCAATGTCTTAACTCGAACAATGTCATATCATTCTACTATTATTTAAACCGCTCTTTATTTGCCAATCTGAAATGGTATAAATTGACAGACACTAACCATTGATACTTATGCTCTTGATCCGTAATCCAAAGGTGTCGTGAAGCTGCCAACTCCTTCACAATGTCATTTCCTGCCATGTCTTGACCTGAACAATACCATATTGTGTTAATGCAAATTTAAACTGTGTCACTTTATTCACAAGAAGAAATGTGATGAATTGTCAAGACTGATACTTTTATGTGCAAAACCCGCCATCCGTCTTCGCTTGTTTATCTTTCGAGTGAGGAAGATATAAGTGTTGAACAAGCGCAGCCTCATCATCTTGCTCACCGCTTGCGCCGCAGCTCCCAAAGAGGGCTAACCTTTCTTGAACTCTATTGAAGTGTCACGGTTTTGTATATTATTTTGTCGGCAGGTTTATTTGCAATCGTGGCGCATCTTTGATGCCCAAAGTATGTAATCTGTTGTTTGCTTGTGCTTTATTATCATAGTGGCGAACTTTGATGCCCAAAGGGATGTAATATGCCGTAATTTCTTTATTGTATAGTCTAGGTTTTTCTTATTCACGATGCTGCAGTTATTTTATCAGATATATATCCCGCTTCGCAGAAACCGCCAAACCGTAAAATTATGGTACATAATCGGTCGCTATGCAATCACGATGTAGGTTGGGCCTCAAACATGCCGAATCGCCTACGGGCCAGCAAGAGTCTTAAATGAACGCCGCCCATGATTGTGCGAATCAAATCACATGCTTTTAACAGCCAAAATTGTCTTGGTCCTTGTTTGGCCCAATCAGATATCGGCATGAAAGCAGGCGGATGCAAACCGGCCGTAGTTAGCCCAACTATATGACGGGCTTTAACAGTCGAAATTAATATAGGGTCGAATGTTAAACGGCCCTTAACAGCAAAAAGTAATATCAGTCAATTACTATGGGCCTTTAGCAAGGGCCCAAAAGCACAAGTCCAGCTTGACGGGTCAATCTGATATGGGCCATAATTGAGCCCAAAGCTCTTAAAGGGTCGGACTGATCCGGGCCGAATTTGGCCCGTAACATGGTAGGCTTTTAACGGGTCGGATCTCATATGGCCACTTTTAGGCCCGGAGCGTGGCAGGCCATTAATGGACCGGATCAAATATGGGTCGGCATTTGGCCCAAACATGTCACCGCTTAATGGGCCGCCTACTAGGGTCCTCAAAATCTTGTGGGCTTGCAACTGGGCCGCCCATTAATGTCGGCAAATTGTGGGCCTTTAGCTCGGCCGACCCATTATGATCCGCAATAATCTTGTGGGTTTTACCGGCCGCCCATTATGGCACACAAAAATCTTGTGGGTTTTACCGGTCGTTTCATTATGGCCCACAAAATCTTGTGGGCCTTTAGTCTGGTCAGCCCATTATGGTCCGCAAAATCTCGCAGGCGCTTTTAGTCTGGGCCGCCCATTATGGTCCGCAAAATCTTGTGGGTTTTCGCTGGGCCGCCCATTTAAACTTAATGGGCCGGTCCACGGTCAACATATCATAGGCGCTGTTTCGCCCATTGGATGAGTGACACCTATGCCAATGCGACCTCACATCGCAGTCCTCCACCCAATGATGATTTTACACGTGGAAAATCCCCATCGGTCGGGCTGTTAACGGGTTATCGGATCCAAAACCCGACCCGATAGCTTAACGGCGTTCGCTACGGTGGATGCCACGGTCGGTCACCCTTGACGAAAGCACTTCGCGGACGCGCGATTTATCGTCATGGAAGTGGACACTTCCGTGATGATAATTTTGGTAATGTCATGGAACACTTCTACGACAAAGACAGTATGACTATCTTGATTCTGCCATAAATTTGTCATGGATGTACATGCATGACAAAAACGCGACCCATCCGTGACAAACATGTATCATCACGGAAGTGTATTTTTTGTAGTGCATGCTTAACTCAGCACGGTGACAATATCATAAGCGGGCGATAACATCATGGATAGCCGTGTTTATGCCCATGTTACTGCCATGAGCTTTCATTCCATAATTGATATCTCCTGACTTGGGGTTTTATTGACAAAACTTTGAGTTCTAATGCTCCATGTTCTGGTCTTTCTCCAACACACCTTGATCTCGGGTATTTACAGCTTCCTTAGTCTGCCAAGTTCCATAAGGGTAGCCTTCCTAGGTCACACTGTAAGTGCATCTAGTGCCACCTCTAGTTGGTTTTGGAGTATTGACGACAAAACTGGTTGAGGGACTAATGTGTTTGTGAGAATTGCAGGATAACACAGGTAGTAGTCCCACATTGATTCGGTTTACCTACCGGAGACGACCCCTAAAAATGTATGAAGACATTGAAGACAGTGGTGGTATATGAAGATATTCACGTTGAAGACTATGACATGAGAAGACATTGTGTGAAGACTATGGAGCACGAAGACTTAGTTGTTTCTTGTTTTTTTCTTCTATGTTGAGTTGTAGGAACCAATTGCATATTAAGTGGGGTCCAAGTGAACAAAGTCGAGTGATCAAGTGATGCTCAACTAAAATCCTATGTCTTCGAGCCAAGACAATGAGAGCAAATCTTATCCAGAGTCGATGAGTCACTTTGCTTGTAGCCCAAGTAAAGTTGCCGTGTGTTTGAAATCGACCATTGAACACGCAAGCGCCTCCTTAGTGGCCCAGGGTCATTTTGGACAAATCAGGTCGGGTTGCCTAGTGGCTATAAATAGCCCACCCCCTAGACCATAAATTGGTCGGCTGCTCAGAGTTAGTGCACGGCTTTTGTCGTTTGAGAGCAACCCACCTCCGAAGCTTTTGAGAGAGAGAGATCCTTGCGAGGACAAAGCCTAAACACCCAGAGCCAAAGAGTGTTAGGCATCACTGAAGTCTTTCTCTCTGAGTGATATGAAGACTTGTTACACCTGAGGACTGTGAATCCTCCAGCTGGTTAGGCGTCGTGTTCTGAGCATCCAAGAGTCATTGTGGATCGCCGGTGAACGAAGTCTGTGAAGGTTTGGGACTAGGTGTCCTTAGCTCAAGGGGAATAGGGTGAAGACGCGGTCTTCTGAGTTGAATCTCGGCCTCCCCAACCAGACGTACAGTTGTCACAACAAATGGAACTGGTCCAAGAAATCCCGTGTCCTCAACAAGTGACTGGTTCTATCCTCTTCCTCTCTGTATTTGCAGTTTGTCTTTTTGAAGTCATTGCCTGATTGCTTTACCTGTTTATCTTCACTGCTTGACTACTATCGTTGTTTGGCTTCATATCATCTTCCATCCTGATCCTTACTACCTAGCTACTATTTGTCTTCGAGCATTTACTTCATTGCATACTTGACAATGGTTTGTCTAGTGTAGTTTATCTTCCGCTACATATCAATAGGATCATTTATATTGTTTGTCTTCGAAACTTTCATGTTTTGAAGACTTTCATAAAAATCGCCTATTCACCCCCCCTAGTCGATAAACAGCACTTTCAATTGGTATCAGAGCAAGGTACTCCTTGTTCTGTGATTCGATTTAACCACCTAGAGTTTTAGCTATGTTGATCGCAGGATAATCAAAGTCTCCGCTGCTTGCCCCTGCCTTTATGGAACTGAATATCCCTACCGAAGAATAAGATGTGCATGCATCTTGAAGCCATTGATGTCGCACTGTATGTCGTCAAGAATGGCGCTCCCAAGATCGGTGAAGGTGTCACCACCGCCGATGTCAAGAAGTTCATTAAACCGATTCTACCGCCAAGAACATCATCTCGTGGTCATCTCGACCAAAGGACAAGATGGCCGCAGGATCGCCTCGAAACGCCGGTTAGTCTCGACTGCTCTCAAAGGTCAACGGCTGCCTCAACCCAGAGATCAAAGGATCAGTGTTCTTCGCAACCTCTTCCACCGCTTCAAGAGAAACGACAATGAGAATGTCCAGCTTACGCTTGATCGCCTCACTAACATCGTAAATGAGCTCGCTTTCTCGTGCTACTAAGATTACCAAGCATGAATTTGTCAAGACACTACTGAGATCACTTGACAGCTAGTTTGACACCCTTGCCCTCATGATACAAGAACGTCATGACTTCAAGACACTCGATCCGTCTGATATACTTGAGAGGCTCAACACACATGAATTCCAGCTATCTGAGAAAAGAGATATCTATGGTCCTAGCTATGGCCGAACTCGAGCTATGAAGGCAAAGGCTGTTTCTCATCCAAGAAGAATCGACCGCAGCTTCGACGATCCTGAAGATATTGGAAAGGAACTTGCTATGCTTGTGAAGAAGTTCCAGAAGTTCACTAAGAAGAAGGGCTTCAGAAGGTCTTCACGATCCAGCTCAAGAAATGATGAGGCTTCCACTCATGACCACAAGAAGAGAACATGTCACAAGTGCAAGAAACCCGACACTATATCTCCGAAAGTGTCCACAAAGGGGACAATGAGAAGAAGAAGAAGAAAAGCAAGGAATATGATTCGATGACAACAAGAAGAAGAAATCTTCAAAGTATTCTTCCAAGTACTCATTCATGTCTTCATCTCATAAGAAGAACTCATCTAGCAAGGCTCGTGCTTTTGTTGGCAAGGTGATGGATTCAGAGGAGGAGTCTGCTCCTGAGGAGGCGGAGGTGGAGTCTGAGGAGGAGTCTCGACCTCGCGCTGTAAGTCCGGCTCTAGCGATGCCTCACGCTACAATTTCATCTTCAACACTCAAGACAACGACTTTCACCAACGCCAAGCTAATGACAAGGATGACTCGCCCCACCTATCGCTTCATGGCACGTGGTGCCAAGGTAAAATCACGCGATGCTTACTTTCAAACATCTAGTGAAGATGACTCTGATTGTGAATCCAAACCCAGCTACAAAACACTTGCTAAAATTGCAACTGAACAACAAAAGGCTATGGAACATACTCAAAAACTGTTAGACAAAAGCGATGACCTGTTGGACGGAAAATGACCTGCTCACAAATTCTTAGTTGAAGACATAAAAATCTTCATGCTAAGTACCAAGAACTTGAAAGTCGTTATGAAACGCCCGAACCACTCATGAAAAGCTCTCCTATGATTATCTTCAAAGGAAGCAAGAGCTTGAGAAATTGGGAGCGGCTCATGAAGATCTTCAAAAAGAGAATGAGTCACTTCACGCACAACAGATCAGTCCCGCTCAGGATGGATTTGAACCACCATGTTTAAAATGCCTTGAGCGTGATAATGCTACCTCTGCTATCGAATGTTCTATCAGCTGCTACTGTTGCATTGTCTTCAACTAGTGATGTGGTAACTAACCCTCCGCCGAGGATACCATTACTATTGCCGATGAAAATACTAGGTTGAAGACATTGCTTGAAACAGGATGTACAAAAGTCCGAAAGGGCATCGATTAATCGTGCAATGTCCTCAAAATGATTCTCAACCAAACCCCAGGAAAGAGGGTGTTGGGTCTGAAGGAAATGAATGCCGATGGTTCCTATCGAAGCCCGAAAGCAGACCCAAAACCACATGGGTTGTCTGCAAGGGACCTTCAAGGACCCATCCACCTTATCCGGCTTTACCCGTATAACCTCGTTGTCATTGATGAACTTTGATGCAAACTATAAACTGCTTAAGAATCGTAATGGTAAAGTGTTTGCCGTATATTGGTACTAATCGCAGGAATGGACCACCTATGAAGAAGATCTGAGTTCCAAAAGCTGTCTTGAGAATCTTCCAGTTGAATGTCATCATGACCCCACCCGAAGAAGACAAACCCCGACCTAAGGCTTCATATGGCCCAAAGGCTTCAGATAGATAGAGGACTCACCGAGTCACCCTAACGCTAATGTTTTGCAGGAAATCACAAATGTATATATGAATATGAGCGTGTGTCTTCAAACCGCTTATGTTCATAGAACTAAGAACTTTTCGCTTATTCATATGAGTATCATTCATCTCCGCAAGACTATTTGCTAGGGCTCCAAAGCCAAAGTTCTCGGGATGCTGCACTTAGACTCATTGTTTCTAAGCCACCCTCAAGATGTGGGTGGTTAAGAAGAATTAACTCTTTTGCGGGAGTGGTCTCCACCAAATCAAAGGCGCCTCGATGCTATTGCTGGGACCTAAAACATCTTGTAGGGCGCAAGATCAAATGCCCAAAATGATCTTACTATGAATTTTGTTTCAATCATTTGCCATACATCCTATCACCCTAATTTTGGTCCGAGCTCGATAGTCCTATTGCCTATCAAATGTTTATGCTTCACAATACTCTTGGTGAAGACTATCCCCTAACTATACTCAGAGGCTATGACACCTCATGCTTCGTAATGGATTATGGATAGAGGGTGCACCAATCATATGACCGGTGATCAAGTCTTCTCATGGACTCAACTTACGCCCATGTGACAAGAGTCACATCACATTTGGTCGACACCGTAAAACCAAGGTATTGGGTCTAGGTAGTGTTGCAATCTCAAAGGATCAACACATGGATGAAGTGATGCTTGTTGAATCCCTTGGTTTCAACTTAATGTCTCGTGTCGGTGTCAAACCGCGGATCTCGGTAGGGGGTCCCGAATCGGTGTCTAGGTGGATGGTAACAGAGACAAGGGACACAATGTTTTTACCAGGTTCGGCCCTCTCGATGGAGGTAAAACCCTACCCCGCTTGATTAATATTGATGATATGGGTAGTAGAAGAGTAGATCTACCACGAGATCAAAGAGGCTAAACCCTAGAAGCTAGCCTATGGTATGATTGTTGTTCGCCCCACGGACTAAAACCCTCCGGTTTATATAGACACCGAGAGGGCTAGGGTTACACAGAGTCGGGCCATAATGGGAGGAGATCTACATATACGATCGCCAAGCTTACCTTCTACGCCAAGGAAAGTCCCATCCTGACACGGGACTAAGTCTTCAATCTTGTATCTTCATAGTCCGTGAGTCCGCCAAGGTTATAGTTCGCTATCCTGACACCCCTAATCCAGACTCCTCAAGAGTCTCTAACCAGGCTTGAATGACGATGAGTCCGGGCGCGCAGATTGTCTTCGCATTGCAAGGCGGGTTCTTCTCCAAATTTCGTAGTCATGAATAGTGTCCGCTTCTCATGAATATTGCGCCCTTGGCTCCCACGCCTAATAATGGCCATCTTCCACGTGTCGATTTAATGCGAAAAGTCGTGGTGTTTTTACATTTACCCCCTAGCTGTGTAGATGAGCTGCCTTTAAAGAGACGAGGATTTAGATCCAAATCACACCGCCTTCCCTTCATGAAAGATTCATCGGAGCGCATCCGATGAGATCCATTCCATCATGGCTACCGATGCAGCTCCTCCTTCTCGCCTCCCAGCCCTCACCGAGATTGGGAGAGATGTCTGGCCCCGACAACGAGCTAGTGAAGCTCCAAGTCAAGGGGTTTCTCCCCAGCCTACATCGCCCCGGCTTCGAGCTGGCTTGCCACCTATAATGGTGGAGAGCAAGCGAGAGCGCCCCAATCCCTCCAAAGGAGAGCGGGTATGCCTTGTCCCTTATTTGATAAGAGGGCTCAATTTCCAATTCATCCGCTTCTCCGGGGCTCCAGGAGTTCTACGACCTCCACCTGCACAACCTTACGCCTGCCTCCATATTGCATATTATGGGCTTCAGAGCCCTTTGCGTAGCTGTTTTTGGGCATCGAGGCTCATTTCGAGCTGTGGAAGAAGTTATTTCGCTTTGTGCCCTTTCTCGTAAAGGGTCAATATATCAAGTGGGCGGAGCCGGCATGGCGACGCCGACCGATATCTATTCGAACCCCAAAGAAGGCGTCCAAGACTGGCCTTCGTAATGGTTTTATATAGAAGATGTCCTCGCCGGATCCTCGCTCAATCGGCCTTCCCGAGTTTGATAATGCTCCTTGAAGAAGCGCCTGAGCTGGCGCCCACGGAGCCTCGAGAAGCAAAATGACAAGGACGTTTTATCCGATGAGCCGGATAAGGCTGTTAGTTTATTCTGCATCGACCATGATCGAGGTCATGGCTACATGCATTATGCGGGGGTGCAGCCGCTTCAAAGATAGAGGCCACCCGTGGGATTTCAACGGGAGGATGATACCACCCGCTGCGCGCAAGGGGCCGGAATCGTTGTCGCCCGACGTAAGATCTTGTCCGTGATTGTACAAGGGAGACAAGGAGGAATTCCTCCGCAATTCTCGTGGCGGATTTTCTATGTACAATCCTCCAAGCTGGGTAAGCGACACTTTTTTTGCCCATCCGCTCCATATTCCCATAGTCAAGTACCTTATCTTGTGATTTCGATGCAGGAATTGCGCCGGCCATAAAGGATATAAACAGCCTCCTCCACAACCCGAGGATCTCGAACGCCCTCGATCCGCCTCCCAAGACGATCCGACATATCCGTGGAGCTGATCGATGGGGTATTTTACCAACTCGGCATCGACCACGCCTTTGGTGGCTATTACAGCCGATTATCCCGGACTGCTCCTCACCACAAGTAATCGAGACCAAGTCCTATTACTCAAGATGATCCATCCGCTTATTTTTTATCACCGTGATACCAATGGTGTTTCGCAGGGAGGATCTCGAGGCGAATGCCGAGCTCGCGTGATCGGCCAACAAGGGACCGCGAGGGCGGCAGGCTAAAGAGACACGCAGTCCGGCCGAGGCACCGTGCAGCAGAAGGCGCGCCACCTTATTCCAAGGTATTATTCTTACGATGCGCATTAATGCTCGCGTTTCTTTTTAGGAAAAGAGGGCTCGCCTGACTATATCCGGAGAGATTGCCAATCGCGCCCACCAGCTAGGCTCCAAAGCCAGTCCGTATGAGGCTAACACGAGGCGGTGTCGGATGTTCCTCCGGCAGCAGGATGTGGACAGACTGTCCGCCACCAATTCGAGGTGGAGAGGGACATGAATCACAAAGCGCCACGGACAGTTCTTCAGAACGCTTGTTTCTCCCAAGAGGCATTGGACGCCTCAATTCGAGATGCGCACTGCTGTTGCTCAAAATGGTCTAGCCGTAACCACTTGAGCAAAGATGTGAAAGACATACAGTGAGAAAATTTGATGGTTATATATGTCAAGAGTCTCTTTAGACTTGAAATAGTTAGAATAACTGATTTAAGGATCATTTGTTATGCAGATCTTACGTAAAAGAATACCCAACTGTCCTGTGAGCCGGAAGAGTGCAAAGCCTAACTTGAGGTCAAGACTAGCCGCTGCTAGGGACGCCAAGGAGACCCCTCCGTAATATATGCTTCAAAGATAAGTATGTTGTGAAGTGTATGTGTGCAAATCTGACAATAATATTGCAGATGGCGCCGAGTAGATCCGACAAGCAACAACTCTTGCGCCAAGTTAAAGGCCGCGAGAGCGCATTACGAAGGTGAGGCATGAGAAGAATAATTCCAAGATGCCAACACCCAGCTGGGCGAGGAACTAAAGGATGTTCGTGCTCAGTTGCCTGACTCCTTGAAGGAGAATCGGCGGCTTCGACGCCGACATTTTAGTAAGTGCTTGAACGAACTTTTGAAAAGAGTTCGGCGAGGAAGTCGACTAACAGAGTTATGTCCGTAGGTATGCTCTGCTGTGTCGCCCCGCAGAGGAAATGCCCGGCCCTACGGTGACCTTCTTCCCGAAGTTTACAACCGCATCAACGAAGTTCGGCAGTGATGAAAGGCGCGCCAGCCTTTGCGGGCTATCTCGCCTCCATGCCCAAAGGTCTTGGAGAGCTTGTAGAGAGGCTTAAGGGAGCACGGCGGCATTTTCGATTATGGAAGATATCGCCTGGCCAAGGCGCCAGGAGGCTCGGGCCATGGTGAAGACGCGTACACGGTTGCTGACCCAAACCACATGGCGAGGTCGGACCTGTGGGGCCCGGCGGGAAGGAGATCCTCGTGAGCTTAGTGTACGCCGTAGAGTTTGTCATTAAATATTCCCAACAGATCAGAAACTAGACAGCCTCATTGGATGGTATTTAAGAGGAATATACCCAACAAATTGACTATGTAATTTAAGATGACATGTAAAATGCCTTCTAGCCGGATTGTAGATCGCTTGTCATGGCGGACCTTTTCGCTTCAACCTTGGGACCCGATAGTCCTGAGTGTGTCCAATACCCCCTGCTATGTAAGAACCGGCATGCGGGAGATCAAAGCGAGGGGTCATTAGTGCTTGAACAGCATAAGTGCCCAACTAGTTATGTTATATTACATGGTTAGTAAGAAACATCTTCCGTGGGGAATAGTTCCGTTAGGGTTCCTTTCTCGGGAGGCATGCCCTAAAGTGCATGTCCTGACCAAAAAAAGCGTAAAAGCATCTCGGGGCAGATAAATAAACAAGTGAGAAATCATCTTAGTTCACCAATCAATATTCCCTTAAAAACGCTTAGCTTTCGCTTCACCCACCGAGGTACACATCCACCGATCCGCAAGAATAATCGCAGAGGTGCTCCTTTACCGCCTAGCCGAACAATCGGGAATGTAGGGTAAGCACAGTGAGCCAGCAACCCAGCTTGGCCAAAACTTAAGTCATATCGATGCATATAATGGTGCACAAAGGTACATGCGGAAGTGTGACACATGTGTTGGGCATGAAGCTCAGATAAATAAGCTTCATAAAGAAGCCCCTGTGTATAATGAGCGCGACAGCATCGCCGGGCCAGCGCGAATGAGTCGCGAACGAGCCCTTAAAGGCTGTAAGAGAAAAAAGGGGGGGAGAAGGAGAGAAATATAAGACAGCTAATGTATAAAATAGACAGAGGAAGGAGACGAACACGAGTCCGGGCGCTAGGCGACTCTTCGGAGACGGGCTGCGCTCATGGGTTCGCCGAGTCGCTTGTCCGATGCATCTCGCAGACGGTACGCCCACCAGCCAGACTTGGTCAATAATAAAGGGACCTTCCCATTTGGGCTTGAGTTTGTCCTTTTCTTGTCCGCGGCGAGAACTAACTCGCCAACATTGTAAGTTTTGGCCCGCATTTCTCGCTTTGTATCTTCGAGCTCGCTGTTGATAGAATGCGGAACGGCTTTTGCCACGCCACGCCCTCCTCCAAGGCGCCCAAACTGTCCCGCTGATCGTTCGACTTCTCTTTCTTCGTATATGCGCACGCCGAGGTGAGTCATCAATTATGTCGCAGGCAGAACCGCCTCGCCAGATACCATAAAGAATGGTGTATCCGTGGTGTGATTCGACGTGGTCCGCAGCCCCAGAGCACGGAGTCGAGCTCCTCTACCCAAAGGCGTGTTAGATTACTTGAGGGACCGCACTAATCTGGGTTTGATGCCGCCATGATTAGACCATTTGCTCGCCGACTTGACCGTTAGTTTGTGGGTGATAGACGAAGCATAGTCGAGTGTCACGCCCAATATGCAATTCTATCCAAAGGAACTCGACGGTCCCACCAAGGATAGACCCGATATTGAAACGCTTTTGCAAGGTGGATATCATTACATCAACATTACATAATAGATGGGGATACATACATAAGGCACAAATGTCACAAGAATACATCAACATCATATACAGAGATCAACATCCGACTACGGATGGAACATAAACAGTAAACTCAAACAATATCCACCCTGCTAGCCCAGTCAGTCGACCGAACCTATCCCCGATCAAGAAGCGTAAGAAGAACTCAACGCAAGCAAGCATCGCCTCGGCCATGATCATCGCAAAACCTGTACTCGCAATCGGTGGTGGTAGTAATGTGAGCCACGAGGATCAAAGAATCCCATTACCATGGGTATCAAGACTAGCAAAGCTTAAAGGGAAAGGAAGGTAAAGTGGTGAGGTTGCAGCAGCGACTAAGCATGTATGGTGGCTAACATACGCAAATGAGAGCGAGAAGAGAAACAAAGGAACGGTCGCCAACTAGTAATGATCAAGAAGTGATCCTGAACTCCTACTTACGCTAGACATAACCCAAAACCGTGTTCTCCTCTCGATCAACCCCAAAAGAGACACTCACGATTACGCATTACACGGTTGGTGTATTTTAGAAGAGTTTGCTTCAAGTTTACTACAACCGGATATTAACAAATTCCCATCTGCCACATAACCGCGCGGCACGGCTCGAAAGTTTATACCCCGCAGGGTGTCCCAACTTAGCCCATGATAAGCTCTCGCGATCAACGGGATATTCTTCTCCCTGTGAAGACCCGATCAGTCTCGAATCCCGCCACAAGACATTTCGACAAAGAATAAAACAAAACCAGCAGCCTACCGATGCGCCGATAATCCCGATAGGAGCTGCACATATCACGCTCTCGTGGCAACACCGGATGAGACAGTTACGAGTAAAACCAAGCCTCGAAGTTTCTGCAGGCTCCCACAAAGTGCTCGGTTCAACCAGCACTTAGAGAAGCATTGGCCCGGGGCTAAAATAAAGATGACCCTTGGGCTCCTAAACCCAAGGGAAAAGGGCTAGGTGAGGCAAATGGTAAAACCAATGTTGGGCCTTGCTGAAAAGTCTTATTCAAAGCGAATCGTCAAGGGGTCCTATAAATCACCCGACTGCTAGGGACGCAAAACTGGGAACATAATACCGATATGACGGAAACTAGGCGGCAAGAGGAACAAAACACTGCATAAGGCCGAGCCTTCCACCCTTTACCAAGTATATAGATGCATTAATAATATAAGATATATTGTGATATCCCAACAAGTAAACATGTTCCAACAAGGAACAACATCTCCATGTTCCAACAAGGAACAAACTTCATCTTCACCGCAACTAACAACGCTATAAGAGGGCTGAGCAAAGCGGTAACATAGCCAAACAACGGCTTGCTAGGAAGGGTGCAAAAGTTTAGAGGTTCATGGCAATTTGGGAGGCTTGATAAACAGTAATAGGTAGCGCAAAGATAGCGATAGGACTAAGTAACTAGCATAGCAATGATAGTAGTGAGATCCAGTAGTAGCGGCCATCTTGCCTGAAATCCCGCAAGGAAGAAGAACAAGTCCATGAAGAAGATGGAGCCACGAAGACGAACCAAGAGTAGACGAACGAATCCTCACGATCGCAACGAAACGGGAACTATTGAGAAGAAGCACACAACAAGGTAAACACACCACACATGAAAAAGACATGATGCTCAACCAAGCATGATGCATGACAAAGCTACATGAAGCTACTCATGACAAGAGATGATGCAAACAAGAGCAACACATCAAAGCAAGTTTAAATGAGGCCGGGAACAACATATAACAATTCCGGTAAGTCCTCATATGCAAATTTCGAAATTGGTCCAGATCTGAATAACTTTATGTTCAAGTTGTTAAACAGCAAGTTAAGATGCACGACGCTGATCTACACGAAATTCTAGTCAAGTTACATATAAAGTTCATTTGATTCGGAGCTACGGCCTAGAAGATATGAGCAAAACAAGTTAAACATGGCATTGATGCAAAATGCATTAAAACATCAAGCAAACACCTCAAAACAAGGATGCAACATGATAATATGAAGCTACATGCAAAAACAAGCAAGTTTCATATAGAGCACACTCAAAATGGAGCAACGGTTCAACACATAATGCACTATACAAGACATGACAACAATCATTCAAAACAAGCAATTAGGCATATTGTAAGCATCAAAACAACATGCTACAGGACCTCAACATAATAACAAAAGGCATGGGCATGATGTACAGGTAAAGCATTACAAAACATGAACACCGAGCTATCTCCAGAAATCACTAGAACATGCTCAAACACACATGGCAAGATTGCAAATAATAACAGCCTAGCACTTTAGCGTAAATAACATCAGGTTGCAATGTTTAGAGCTATCAAACAACATGTTGCAGGAACTTATCATGGAAAACAAAGGCATGGCATGAATCTACTAAATTATAGAACAAAAGTCCCTTACTGACCATAAGCCAAAAAGGATCAGAAATATGATGGCACCCATGTAAACATGGCAAGTTATATATGACAGATTTAAACATGGCAGAACAACGACAGTAGGCATGTTGGTGAGCTTGAACCACTCACCACAGAGAAATACATGGCATGGCAAGGAAACCAACAGTAATAAGACATGGCATAGAAGCTATACATGGCAAGAACAACATCATAGCATACACGGATCAACTACAACAACCTTGGCAAAATAGAATAACATGTAAACAACTGCCAGAAACATTTTATAGCAAAAGTAGAGCTCGATTGACTCAAGATATGGCACCCATAATTGCAAACAAGGGCATGGATGGATAGAGAATAACCATATTTTCAAAACATCCTTAGTGAAGTATCTCAAAATAAGCATGGATCTCTCGTAGCATCAAGTTAACATGGCATAAAAATATCGCAGTAATCAGGCTAAAATCAGCAACATCATGAAGCCTAGTTTGCATGCTTGTGCTAGTCACCACAGAGATCACAAAAATACATGGCATACACCCCTGTAAATATGGCATGGCATATTACAAAACACATGTAGGACTCAAGTTCATAGGATGCACACATCAATCATGGCAAAATGACAAAAGTGCAAGTTCGATAAGAATCAAACTAACATCACATAGCATTTCGGGCATCAAGATGAGCTCAAATGAGAATGATGCAATGAGATGAAATGATCTACTCTTCGAGACGAACAATTTGACATATTACACGCCCAAAACGGAGCTATATGCGGAGAGTTATGATGCGATGAAAATGCATAAAAATGTTAGCAGATTCGGGACTTAGTGGATTTCAGAGGGGGGGAGTCAACCTAGTGCACGGGAACGAGGCACGCCAGATGTCGCCGAGATGGACGGAGAGGCGAGGGGCGGCCGAGTAGGACGGACCGGGCGGCCGGAGCTCCCTGCTGCCGGATCTGGGGCCGGGACTACGGAGGCGGAGGCGGTGGCTACAGCAGGAGCGCGAGGCGAAGGCGGCGAGGCTGGGAGCCGGGCTCGAGGCGGAGCCCGCGCCGACGGCGAAGTCCGGCGGGGCGAGCCCGGGCGGCGCGGGTAGCACGGTCCCATGGAGCAGCAGGCGGCGGGCGAGGCGACGCCGGGCGCGGGCGGAGCACGGCGGGCGGTCGCGGGCGGGGAGTCCGGCGGGAGGCCGGGCGGCGCGGCGGGCAGCGGGCTGGCGGCGGCGCCGCCGGGCAGCGCGCCAAGGGCGGCTGGGGATCTCGCCCGCTGGCTCATGCTGGTTGCGCGGCTTATGGGCCGGGCGGCGGGCGCTTGCGGCGCCCACGCGGCGCGCGAATGGAGGAGAGGGCGGCGGCGCTGAGGTGTCGGCGCCCTATTGGACGGGTGATGTGGGTCTGGCGGGCTGGACGCTGCCCGCGCGGACGACATGTCCCATGGGCGACGGGATGATTTTTAGGGTTTGGATCAAGGAATTCGGGAGGAAGACATATTTATAGGTAGTGGGAGCTAGGAGAGTCCAAATGAGGAGCGTTTTTCGCCACGCCGATCGCGGATCGAACGATCGAGAGCATGGAGGGAGTTTGCTGGGTTTTGGGCCACTTTGAAGGGGTGTTTGGCAGCAACAAAGAGGCTTTTTGCGTTACCCGGCTAACTGCTGAGTATCAAACGACTCCAAAATGGCACGAAACTTGACAGCGGTTCACCGGTGCATATACCAAGGCCACTTGGCAAACCTCGGGCCATTCCGAGAACGCTTAACACCCGCATACCTAAAAGAGGTAAAAGGGGCGCCGGAGACATAGGAGTGCCGGATTGCAAAACGACAACGGGAAAATGCTCGATGCATGAGACTAACACGTATGCAAAATGAAATGCACATGATGACATGATATGAAATGCAGATGATGACATGGCAAAGTGCAACATGCAAGCTCATGACATGGCAACGACGGCGAATAATCGCGTACACACCGGCGATCGAATCCGGGCGCTACATCGAGCTTGATGCCCATGTTTTTGCACCAGAGTTTGACCTCGCCGGCCGTAAAGTTCGTGGCTGCTATCGTGATGATGCTGTGGGGACGCCGTCACGTGTACGACCCCGATATGAAGTCTATCACCGGTCCGGATTCGCCGCCTTAACACAGCTTGGCTTCTATCCATTCGCTGAACTTATCCACCATGACCAGTAGAGGTATTTTTGCTTGTCGGTTCCTCCTTAAGGGGTCCAACCATGTCAAGCCCCCAAACCGCAAAGGGCCAGGTGATGGGTATAGTTTGAGGGCTGGGTGGCGATGGTTTTGGTTAGCAAAGAGTCGGCAACCGACGATCTTTGGACTAAGTCCCGAAAGATCTGCCCGGCCGCGGCCAATAAAATCATGTACGAAGGCCTTGCTTACAAGGGCCCGGCTATGGCAGGTGCCCGCCGAGTCCGCATGAACTTCAGCCGTAAGATTCCGCCATTCCTCTTCGGAGATACACCTTGAAGGACTCAGTGGTGCTTTTCTTATAAAGCTCCTCATGGACTTTATAGGATTTAGATCGCCAAAGACTATGCAGGTGCCTCGCTTTGGTCCTCGGAAGTTCCTCCTGGTTAGGTAGGCTAGGAATGGTTCTGTCCACGGGCAATGACTGCCATTATTACGTGGGCTGAAGATGTTACTTCATTGGCCGAGCCTCCCACCGTGTCGTAATGTTCGTGTCGGCAAAGGCGTTGGGTCCGGCTGTTATTTCTAGATTCCCTTCCCATAATACGGATGGCTTGAACAGCCTCCAAGAAGATGTTGGGGACGGCATCGCTTTTATGCGCCAATGCATGCCAAGATGTCTGCTGCCCGATTGTTTTCCGAGCTATATGGTGAAATTCGCCCGAACCGAGCTAACATTTTTAGGACGCGCTATGATAAGCTGCCATTTTCATCCTTGGCATCAAAGTTCCATTTATTTGGGATATCGCGAGGTTCGAATCCTCAAGACCTCTAGGCGTTGAATGCCCATGGAGATTGCCATCCGAGACCATGTAGAAGGGCCTCATATTCGCCGCGTTGTTGAGTCTCAGATACATTATCCGGAGTACGATGAATCAGATTCTCCCGTTGGGGACGCCGAACGACACCAGCCCCTGCATCAGCCAACATTTTGGAGCCGTCAAGTGCATGATCCAGCTTGAATATGTGCCATACTTTTAGGAGTTCGCTTCAGTCCATTCGCGCATTTAATTCGCCAAAACTTGCGACTTAATAGCTCGCCGTGGCTTATAGGTTATGTCGAACGGAGGAGCTCAATGGCCCATTTGGCAATCCGCCCGCCGCGTCATGTGTTGTTTATAATATCGCTAAGAGGTACTTCAGAGGCTATCGTTATCGAACACTCTTGAAAGTAGTGTCGCAGCTTCCGAGATGCCATAAATACCACGACGCTTATCTTTTGATAATGCGGGTACCGTGACTTGCATGGAGGAGGACAGGGACACGAGTAAACTGGGCTTTTGAAGGGGGAATTTGTGTCCGCCCGCTTCGCTCGACGACGAGAACTGCGCCATAACTTGATGAGTTGCTGTGATGTATAATAGCATTGGTTCGCCGATGTTAGGCGCGGGCGAGGACCGGGTTTGTTGCCAATATGGCTTTTATTTCTTCGAACCGCCGAGGCGACATCCTTCCACTCAAGTGTTCGTGCGCATGTGAGGAGGCGATAAAGGGTAATGCCCTTTCTCCCAAGCGGGAGATAAAGCGCTTAGAGCCGCCACGATCCGGTCAATTTTTGTATTTGTTTGAGGTCCTTGGGATATCCAATTGTGACAGAGCTCTGATCTTGGCTGGGTTTGTTTCAATCCTCTAATGGATACAATGAAGCCCAAGAGCTTTTCCGCCGGTACAATCAAAACGATTTTCCGGGTTGCTTGATGTCATATGTTCGAGGTTGTCGAATGTGAGCCTCAAGTCGCTTCACTAGAGTTTCGACATGCTTCGCTTTGACGACCACGCCATCTACGATGCCTCCACCGTTTTGCCGATCCCGTTTGCCGCATATGTCCAATCACGTACCGACATGTTGCGCCGGCGCTTTTGAGCCCGGAAGGGCATTGTGTTGAAGGCATGGGCCAGATGGGGTGATGAATGCCGCTATGCGGTTGGTCTGGCTCTCGCATCTTAATTTGATGGTAGCCGAGTATGCGCCGAGGAAACACAATGAATCGTGGCACCCGCGGTGAGCGATAATTTGATCTGATGGCGGAGAGGGGAAGGGATCCTTGGGCAAGCCTTGTTGACGCTCTTGAAATCGACGACAGGCTTGTGGATTTGTCCTTCTTGGTACCATCACCAAGTTTGCTAGCACGTCCGGATGTTTATATCTCTCGATGAATCCGCCTCCAATAGTTTGGCTAGCCTTCCCATGGCTTGACTCTTAGGTTCGAGAAACGCCAAGGGCCTGCTTGATCGGCTTGAATCCTTTTAGGATGTTTAGGCTGTGCTTGGTGTCTGGGAAGCCGATCAGAACTCACTTAACACCTATGGACCGGGCGGACCAAGCCCTTTCGTTCGTTGTGGGGCGGAGGTCGACGAAGAGCAGATCGAGGTGAAGCACACGAGCAGTTTACCCAAATTTCGGAGCTCTCCTGGGAGATAATACTTCTACCGCTTGTCCGATTGTATTGTGTTCTTGCTAGAGGGCCATGAGAGCTACAAGACCTAGCGTGAGTGTCCCTCGTTTCGAATGACCTCCACCTCTACGCTATGCATGGGCCTCCCTTTTATATGCTCAAGGGGTCACCAACAGTGGCAACGTGAGACAAGGGCAAAATGGGAAATGAGCGCGCTGGTACAGCTACTTGCACAAAGCAGTATTCCTACCCAACCCTCGACGGCAGGGACAAAGACAATGCCCGGCCCATGTCGCCAAACAAAGGCAACAGGACCCAGGGCGCCACCGCTTGCCACACGATGGCAATCTTGTCGCCGCCATCACATGGC
>JAHIAM010006399.1:0-33956 GCA_021605205.1 Aegilops longissima | reverse complement strand
GGGAGGTTGGGGGGGTGGGTCACCAGACGACGGCGAGGGTTTTGGGGCAGGGAGCTGGCCCGCACAGAGCTTGAGAGAGAGGGAGAGGGTCCGAGGCTAAGGGGGAATGGGTGCGGGACTGGCTTATATAGCCAGGGCCTGTGAGGAGCGGAAGGGCATCGGGCGATCGAATCCGATTCTTCGATCCCATGGATTCCATGAGGTTCAAACGTGGCGAGGGGAAGAAGAGAGGGGGTCCCACCGGTCACGAGGAGAAGGGGTTCTGGTCACGCCGGATCCTAGGGAATCGGGCGAGGGAGGCGCGGCGGTCTGGCCGGGCTGGCTGGCCCAGTGGGCCGTTGGGCTCCGTGCTGGTGGCCGAGGGCGCGGGTCTGGCTGGGCCTGGGTGGTTCGGCGCGCCAAAAGGTTTTTCCTTTATTTTTAATAAAACCAAAACAAAAATAAAACCTAAACTAATAATATTTTATATAGGGTATATATATACCAAAATGATCGTGGAATATTCCTTCATTTGAACATTTTTCCAAAGGCAAAATCCAAACTTTATGAAAATCCATTTTTTTCAAATTCAAATAAAATTTCAGATTGAATCCAATTTTGGCATCTGATATTTTGAGTCATGTTTGCTCTCTCATACTTTTGATCAAGTATTTATCGCTTGTTTTGGAATTGTTTCATGCCAAAGTTTGGAATTCAAATTTCAAATTCAAAACTCCAAACTTCAAATGGTATTCAAATTCAAACAGATGCATAGGATGCTTATCTATAATTGTAAAATTCCAAATAGGAAAATTTGGGATGTTCAACAAGTGCAATATGGATGATAGATATAGGTTTGTAATCTGGAAAATATAAAACAGCAAGGACTATGATAAAAGTGAGGAAACGTATTGCAAATAGGAAACAAGGCCTAGGGTTCATATTTCACTAGTGCAAGTTCTCTCAACAATAATAACATAATTGATCATATAACTATCCTCAACATGCAACAGAGAGTCACCCAAAGTAACTAATAGTGGAGAACAAAACGAAGAGATTATGGTAGGGTACGAAACCACCTCAAAGTTATTCTTTCCAATCAATCCGCTGGCATTCCTATAAGTGTCACAAAAGCCCTAGAGTTCGCATTTAGAATAACACCTTAAGATACAAATCAACCAAAACCCTAATGTCACCTAGATACTCCAATGTCACCTCAAGTATCCGTGGCATGATTATACGATATGCATCACACAATCTCAATTCATCTACTCAACCAACACATAGAACCTCAAAGAGTGCCCCAAAGTTTCTACCGAGAATCACGACGAAAACGTAGCCAACCCCTATGCATAGGTTCCCAATGTCACGAAACCCGCAAGTTGATCACCAAAACATACATCAAGTGGATCAATAGAATAACCCATTGTCACCACGCTATCCCACGCAAGACATACATCAAGTGTTCTCAAATCTTTAAAGACTCAATCCGATAAAATAACTTCAAAGGGGAAACTCAATCCATTACAAGAGAGTAGAGGGGAGAAGAAACATAAGATCCAACTATAATAGCAAAGCTCATGATACATCAAGATCGTACAAATCAAGAACACAGAGAGAGAGAGAGAGAGATCAAACACATAGCTATCTGGTACATACCTCAGCCCCGAGGGTGAACTACCCTCCTCGCATGGAGAGCGCCGGATGATGAAGATGGCCACCGGTGAGGGTTCTCTCCCACAGGTGCCTAAAAGGGTCCCAATTGGTTTTGTGGCTCGAGGTTTTGCGGCTAAACTCCCGATCTAATCTTTGTTCGAAGTTTTACGACACGTAGGTATATATGGGTGCAAGGCACGCCGATGGAGCTTTGGGGCCCCACGAGGCGGGGGCGCGCCTAGGTGGGCACGCCCACCTCGTGAGCACCTCCCGTATCTTCCGACGTGGAGTCCAAGCCCATCGTGGGTTTCTTCCAAAAATAACTTCTCCGCTTGATTTCGTCTCGCTTTGACTCTCGATATTCCTTTTCCTCAAATACAAATAGGCATAAAACAAAGAACTGGCTGGGCCTCCCATTAATAGGTTAGTCCCAAAATAATATAGAAGTGGATAATAAAGCCCAATATTGCCTAAAATGGTAGATAATATAGCATGGAGCAATCAAAAATTATAGATACGTTGGAGACATATCAAATACTAAGATAAGTTTAATGCTTGATGATTGTTTTGAGATATGCTCATCCACTTGGTACTTCTCCTCGAGTTCACGAATTCTTCGAGAAGATCCCCAGGATTCAAGACCCCTTCAAGGGAAGACCATCAAGACCTCCTGAGAAGATCGGCTACTGTATCTTTCCTTTGTTGATTTTGAATCTTGTGCTACCTTATGTGTTTGGTGATCTAGCCCTTGTGTAATCGAACTTGTCGGTTTAGTGTTCCTTTGTGTGTTTCTTGTTCTTCCGCCTGCTCATCGTGTTTCCTGAGGATCCCCTCCAAACGTGAAAGATCTCCGATTAGGGTTCCACCCTACATCAGAGCCTGGGACTCGCAAGAATCTACTTCTTCGTGGGGTTGAAAGTTCCATCAACGGATGTACGATAGCACCACCTATCGAACCATGGACAAAACATCCGTGTTCCACCGCGTGAATCCTCCAATACCCTTCCCTTTACATTCTTGCAAGTTGCATGCTTTACTTTCCGCCGTCTCATACTCTTGCTTGTTATGTATTGTGAATGTTAAACTTTGCCTAAAACTCCTAAAGAAGTTAAAACTGAACTTTGGTACTTAGTGTCTAATCACCCCCTCTAGACACCTCTTCTCAAGATCCTACACCATGCATGATCTTGAGCTTGAACAATTGATGTTAAAACTGCATTCTTACATGGAGAATTCGAATAGGATATTTATATGGAACAACTTGAAGGTTTTGTTATTCCTGAAAAGAAAAACTTGTCTCGAAGTTAAAGAAATCTCTTTATGGATTAAGCAATCTTAGACTCGTGGTACAAGAGATTTGACACCTTTATGCTCTCTCAAGGTTTCAAAAGGTCTCATTATGATAGTTGTGTTTATTTGAAAACCCAATGGTTCAACTATTTATCCTGACCTTTATTTTGATGATCGCTAATTGCTGCAAAGAGTATGTCGATATTGATGAACTAAAGAAACAATTGAGAAATGAATTTGAGATGAAGGATTTGTGCAATAAAGAAAATACTTGAATGGAAATATCCAGATAGACCGTTCGAAAAGTATATCTAAGTCGGCGATATATTGATAAAGTTCTTCGCTGCTTTAATATGCATAATGCAAGTTGAGTATCTGCTAGTGCACACTTAAGTTATCATCACCTATGTCCTAAGTCGATGCGATATTGAGTACATGTCTAGAGTTCCTTATTCAAGTGCAGCTTGGTTCACTTATGTATGCCATGGTTTGTTCTCGCCCTGATTTATCATATGCATTGATTGTTGTCAGAGATACATGGCTAACCCCGAAAAGAGCATTTGAGAGCAGTTCAAGGATTTTTAGATACCGGGTACTTAATGCTTATTTAGAGTTTGGGAAAACTAGATGGACTTGTTGGTTTTGTTGGTTCTGATTTTGCCGGTGATTTGATAAGAGAAGATCACTCAAAAGTTATGTTTTCACCATTGGTAGTTGTGTCAGGAGGGAGAGCAACTTGCGCCTATTGTGGCTTGTTCCACTACTGATGCCAGTATATGGCTAGTTCTCGAGGCATGCAAAGAATCTATTTGGTTGAGAGGTTTGTACACCGAGCTTAATGGAGATCCATCTTGCCTACCATATTTTCCGACAAATAAAGTGCCATATATCTTACAAAGAATCCAATGTATCATGAGAGGGCAAAGCACATATATGTCGATTTCATTATATTCAGATGTTGTTGCTAAAGGAAATTTGAAGGTATGCAAGATAATTACTCATGATAATCCTGCCGACATGATGACAAAGCTGCCCATAATAAGTTTGAGCTTTGCTGCTTAGTTGTGATTTCTCACTAGTCCTATGGACTTTGATGCACAAGGTGTTTATGCGCGATATGGATGGAGTTATTCACTTTCTTGACCATCGAGGAATTTGGCTCAAGGTGGAGATTGTTAAACCAGGTCCAATTTCACTACCGATTGACTAGACGTAGTACATACGTGTGCCTTTTATGGATAATATAAGAAACACGCCTCAATATGCTAATTCCTATCCAAAAGGAACTCAAGGTCCCACCAAGTATAGACCCGATATTGAAACGCTTTTGCAAGGTGGATATCATTACATCAACATTACATAATAGTGGGGATATACATAAGGCACAAATGCCACAAGAATACAATACATCATAATATCAAGATCAACATCCACTACGGATGCAACATAAACAAGATCAAACGACATCCACCTCGCTAGCCTAAAGGCCGACCGAACCTATCCCATGATCGAAAAAGAAGCGTAAGAAGAACTCAATACAAGCAAACATCGCTTCACGCCATGAGCATCGCAGACCTGTACCAAGAATCGGTGGTGTAGTAATCAGCCACGAGGACTCAAAGAATCCCATTACCATGGGTATCAAGACTAGCAAAGCTTAATGGGAAAGGAAGGTAAAGTGGTGAGGTTGCAGCAGCGACTAGCATGATATCGTACAACATACGCAAATGAGAGCGAGGAGAGAAACAAAGGAACCGCACAACTAGTAATGATCAAGAAGTGATCTCAACTCCTACTTACGCCGACACAACCCAAAAACGGTTCTCTCTCGATCAACCCGAAAGAGACCACGTTACGACATTATGTTGGTGTATTTTATAAGAGTTTGCTTCAAGTTTACAACCGACATTAACAAATTCCCATCTATAATAATGCGGCACGGCTCGAAAAGTTTATACCCAGGGGTGTCCTAACTTAGCTCATGATAAGCTCGCGATCAGCAAGGATATTCTTCTCCCGGAAAGACCCGACCGCCTCGAATCCTGCTACAAGACATTTCGACAGAATAAAACAAGATCAGAAGCCGCCTGGATGCGCCGCAATCCCGATAGGAGCTGCACATATCTCGCTGTGGCAACACCGATGAGACATCCTACGTAAAACCTAAACCTCGAGTTGCCACGAGGGGGCCCCAGCCACTGCTCAGGCCAGCACTTAGAAGCACAGCCCGTGTGGGGGCTAAAATAAAGATGACCCTTGGGCCTGAAACCCAAGGAAAGGGTAGGTGAGGCAAATGGAAAACCAATGTTGGGCCTTTGCCGGACGAGTCTTATTCAAAGCGAATCGTCAAGGGGGTCCTATAAATCACCCGACCGCTGCTAGGGACGCAAAACCGGGAACATAATACCGATATTACGGAAACTAGGCGCAAGAGGAACAAAACACTGCATAAGGCCGAGCCTTCCACCCTTACCAAGTATATAGATGCATTAATTAAATAAGATATATTGTGATATCCTAACAAGTAAACATGTTCCAACAAGGAACATCTCCATGTTCCAACAAGGAACAAACTTCATCTTCACCTACAACTAACAACGCTATAAGAGGGCTGAGCAAAGGTAACATAGCCAAACAACGTTTGCTAGGGTGCAAAAGGTTAGAGGTCGACATGGCAATTTGGGAGGCTTGAGGAACAAGTGATAGGTAGCGCAAAGATAGCGAGATAATTAAACAACTAGCATAGCAATGATAGTAGTGAGATCCAGGTAGCGGTCATCTTGCCTAAATCCCGCAAGGAAGAAGAACGAGTCCATGAAGAAGACGAACGGATGAAGTTTAACCAAGCGAGACGAACTAATCCTCACGATCGAACTAAACAAGAACTAACAAGAAGAAGCACAACATAGTAAACACACCAGACATGAACAAGGCATGATGCACAACAAGCAGGATGCATGACAAGACTACACGGTTACTCATGGCAAGAGATGATGCAAACAAGAGCAAGATCAAAGCAAGTTTAAATGAGGCCGGAACAACATATAACGATTCCTTAAGTCCTCATATGCAAATTTCGAAATTGGTCCAGATCTAAATAACCTTATGTTCAAGTTGTTAAACAGCAAGTTAAGATGCACCACGATGATCTACACGAAAATCTAGTCAAGTTACATATAAAGTTCATTAAAATCGAGCTACGGCTAGAAGATATGAGCAAAACAAGTTAAACATGGCATTGATGCAAAATGCATACAAACATCAAGCAAACACCCTCAAAACAAGGATGCAATATGATAATATGAAACTACATGCAAAATCAAGCAAGTTTCATATAGAGCACACTCAAAACGGAGCAACGGTTCAACACATACACACAATACAAGTTATGACAACAATCTGTCAAAACAGCAACTAGGCATATTGCAAGCATCAAAACAATATGCTACAGCACCTCAATATGAAAACAAAAGGCATGGGCATGATGTACAGGTAAAGCATTACAAAACATGAACGCTGAGCTATCTCCATAAACCACTAGAACATGCTCAAAAGACAGGCAAGATTGCAAATAATACAGCTTGCATTGGCGTAAATAACATCAAAGTTGCAATGTTTAGAGCTATCAAACAGCATGTTACAGGGACTTATCATGGCAAACAAAGGCATGGCATGAATCTACTCAAAGCATAGATCAAAAGTCCTCATCGACTATAAGCCAAAAGGATCAGAATATGATGGCACCCATGTAAACATAGCAAGTTATATTACAGCTTCAAACATCGCAGAACAACGATAAGTAGGCATGTTGGTGAGCTTGAACCACTTACCTCGAGCAATACATGGCATGGCAAGGCAACCAACAGTAAGAAGACATGGCATAGAAGCTATAAATGGCGAGAACAACATCATAGCATACACGGATCAACTACAACAACCTTGGCAAAATTGAATATGTAAACAATCTGAACATTTTATAGCAAAAGTAGAGCCGATTGACTCAAGCTATGGCACTCCATAATTGCAAACGAGGGCATGGATGGATAGAGCAAGACATGTTTAACAAAACATCCTTATCAAGTATCTCAAAATATGCATGGATCTTCGGTAGCATCAAGTTAACATGGCATGAAAATATCAAGAAAACAGGCTGAAATCAGCAAACATCGAAGCTTAGTTTGCATGCTTGTTCTAGTCACCACATTAATCACAAAAATACATGGCATACACCCCTGTAAATATGGCATGGCATATTACAAAACATATGTAGGACTCAAGTTCATAGGGGCACACATCAATCGTGGCAAAATGACAAAGTGCATGTTCTGATAAGAATCGTAAACTAACATCACATGGCACTCTTCTAACAGCATTTAGGGCGCCAAGATGAGCTCAAATGAAAATGATGCCATGATATGAAATGATCTACTTTCGAGACGTAACATTTTGACATATTATACACGCAAAACGGAGCAACGCGACAGTTATGGCATGATGAAAATGCATAAAAACACAAATAGGACTTAGACGAAAATTGGGGAAAGAGGTCAACCGAGAACGGATAACGAGGCAGGCCGGATCTCGCCGACACGCTACGGAGATGGCGGGACGCCGAGACGCCGGATTCGGCTCTCCGGCCGGATCCGCCGGAGATGGGGCGGCGAAGGCGCACGGGCGTGGTGGAGGCCGCGGCCGGGCGGGCGGGGAGGAGGGCCCGCCGGCTGCGGCGGGGTCCGCTGGCGTGGCGTAGGCGCCGGCGCAAGGCGCCGGAGGGCGGTAAGGAGGCGGCGGCGGAGGTGGATACGGAAAGGCTGGGCGGCGATCAGGCGCGGGTTCACCGAGAGGAGGACGGCGGCGCTGGCTCGGCGAGGGCGGCCAGCGGCGGGCGCAAGGGTTTCGCAGCCGGGCGCGCGTGGGAGGAGAGAGGCGCGGAGGGCTACGGGCGCGCGGATTAAAGTGTATGGATGACGGCAGCCGCCATTGGCCGGGCGACGTGTATGCGGGCGGCGGATATGTCCGCCGCGCTGAATGAAATGTCCGCCGCGCGGGAAGGTTAGGTAGGTTTTGACCGCGCTAAAATCCGGGTGCACACATATTTATAGGTAGAGGGAGCTAGAGACCTCCAAATGAGGTGCGGTTTCGCCACGCGATCGTGATCGAACACCGAGAGCATGGAGGGGAGTTTGCTGGGTTTTGGGCCACTTTGAAGGTGTTGCTGCTGCAAAGAAGGCTTTTTTGCGTTCGTTAACCTTGAGTACCAAACACTCTCCAAATGACATTTAACTTGACAGCGGTTCACCGTGCTATACTAAGGTTGCTTGCTAAACCTCGTCCATTCCGAGAAATTTTATTACGAAAAGAGGTAAAAGGGGGCGCCGGAGACATAGGAGTGCCGGATTGCAAACGGATAACGGGAAAATGCTCGGATGCATGAGATTTAACACGATGCAAATGAAATGCACATGATGACATGATATGAAATGCGATGATGACATGGCAAAGTGCAACACGCAAGCAAATGACATGGCAACGACGTAATAATCGAAGGACACCGCGATCGAATCCGGCGTTATAGAGCGACGAGTACAACTCACATTTGTCTTCCAAGGACTCTTATATATTGCCTCATATATACCCCTTTGTAGTTGCACTCGCATAAATACCGCCCTGCCCGTAATACTCCTTCTTATAGTGATTGCGCCGTAGGCCCTGGTTTTCTCCCGCAGGGTTTTTCAGAAAATCTTCTGTCTATTTGTTCTGCTTATTTCTCGTTATTCTAACACTTTCCTTGCAAACACACATTGAGTCGAGGTCGTTAATTGTTTCGCCATCTTGGTCGCAAAAGGGAAAGTGTCTTGATGTGGGAGACTACCCGCTCTGGCGTTGCTCGACATCTACACCGATAGATTGAGATATTGAGAAGTAATTGTATTGATCGGGCCTCAAGGGCTGTTTATATAGATTACAAAGCTTGGGCTCCAAGACTAGACCGATAGAGATAGATTACAATAATAGACTTATACTTAAGATCCCCTCAGCCTCAACGCTGTGTGAAACAATGTTGAGACTGGAGCGTATGTCTGAACGATGCAACGGAGTCCTTTTGGTAAAATGTCGCTAAATTGGGCACTTGTAGGAACATGAAGAACGCGAACTCGCCAAGAGCCACCTTTCAAGAACAATGTGCTTCGATGTTCTGCCTTTACACGCTGACAAACATCACATATGCCACGACTGCAATATCCTTCTTCATACCGCCCATCGTAAACTTTCCTTTAAATCCGTGTACATCTTGGTGTTGCCGGATGAATCGAGACGTGAATCATGAGCCTCCCAAGAATTAGCTTCCCGAGCTCGATCATTGGGCACATAAATACGATCCTCAAACCATATAGTCCGCGTTCATCATTTAAATCCTTTTAGCTTTGCCTTCATCCATCTTTTGCTTAATTTCATCAATTTCTTGTCCGACTCTGGCTTCATTTAATCCTTTCTTGCTATGGACTGAACTTCCAGAGTTGCAACAAATCCTTTTCGAACTATCTCCACGGAGATCTCTGAGGTCATCGACTAACTCCTGTATCCTCTTGTAAGAGTATTCACATAACTCTACGGCTCAAAGCATCTCTACAACATTAGCTTTACCGGGTGGTAATGCAGTCTCATGTCGTAGTCCTTATCAACTCTAGCCATCTCCTCCGCCTCGAGGTTCAATTCTTCTCGGAAGATATATTTCAAACTCTGTGATCTGTGTAGACATCACAACGACGATGAGGAAATGTTCTGTGTCTTGAGTGCATGCACTATACCGCTAACTCCAAATCATGCGGCATAATCATCTCATGAGGCCGTGAGCTGTCCGGAGGCATAAGCTACAACCTTCCCTTCCCTGCATCAATACTCCCGAGTCCTTGACGAAGCGCCAAACCCGTATTCCTTGTGTATGTCCCTCAACACCGGGCTGGACCAACCGCTTTTTCAATTCTCAAAACCGCTTCACATTCCTCGTCCACATACTTGGCTTCCTTCTTCAATAGCCACCATGGGCTTAAATTGAAGTTCTCAATGAACCTCCGATAATATCCTCGCGAGTCCGAGAAATCATGGATCTCTTTGATCGAGGTGGGTGATCGCCAATCGGTGATCGATTCAACCTTGGCGGATCAATGCTATTCCTTCTCCTCAAATAATATGTCCGAGGAATCCAACTTCCTTCAACCAAAATTCACATTTGCTGAACTTGGCATACAACCGATGTTCTCAAGTTTCTCCGTAACTAGCGAAATGCTCCTTATGCTCTTCCTCGCCTTTGGAGAAAATCAATATCATCGATGAAGACCACGACAAACTTGTCCAGATATTCCATGAACACCTTGTTCATCAAATTCATGAAGTATGCAGGAGCATTAGTCAATCCAAATGACATAACGGATACCTCATATAAGCCATACCGTAGTGAATGCTGTTTTGTATATCCCTTTCACGGATCTTCAATCGATGATACCTCGATCAAGATCGATCTTAGAGAATACCTCCAACTAGCTGATCAAACAAGTCATTGATCATCGGCAGGGGGTACTTGTTCTTGATGGTTACTTGCTCAATGCACGATAATCCACAACCATCCTCAAGCTTCCATCCTTCTTCTACCAAAAGAACTGGCCCAAGGTGATGAGCTTGACTAATATATCCTTTCTCCAATAACTCATTTATTTGATCTTTGATCTCTTTCAACTCATTCGGTGGCATCCGATAAGGTCTCTTGATATTGGGGCCAGCCGCAATAACTCGATCAGAAATTCAATGTCCTCGTCGGTGGCATTCTAATTCCTCCGAAACACATCGAAATTTTGCACTACCGCACTTCCTCCCCGAACAACTCCCGTGAGGGAATGCACCGATTCTTCATCCGGCCAGCTCGCCATACATTTGATCCTCTTCTCGCCCCGGTGGTGAGCGTAATAGACTTGCGCAATACCAATGTTCCCTTCAAACTTTGACAACCAATCCATGCCTAGGATTACATCCAAGGTCTGTTTCCAACACTATGAGGTCCACGGAAACTTATGATTCCCGATGTTGAGGGTTGCAGGACAGCCTACACCGCCATCATTTCTCCTCTCGCGAATCGACGCCAAGGGGGCTTCTAAGGGTTCGAAAAGGAATCCGCATTTCTTTTCCACAACTACCCTTGATATGAATGAATGCGCTGCACCGTAATCAAAGAGAACCAAAACTCGTGAATTCAATAAAACTTACCAACCACGTTGTCCGGCTGATCATAGACGCCCTCACGCCGATGTGGTTCACCGAGCACGAGGGAACGGATTGGCTTCTTCACCGAGCCTCCATTGCCATTTCCATTCCTCCGCATGGCCTCCGGCAGTCGGTATGAGTGCCCCTTCCGCACTTGAAGTGTGATGTGGCTCTGATCCTCTCGAGCTGTAAGTAATCTGTCGATTGCCATTACTATTGCTATTGCTATTGCCATGGCCTCGACTTGTTGTCCCGGCTATGTTGTTCCTTTCTCCATGGTTATGAACTCCATGATTATGATGGTGTGCTCCCGAGTACTGCGTATAGCGGCTTCGCCGAGCTCCCAGTTGTGCTTCCCCGGCCGTACTTCCGCTATGCTTTTATCCGCCGGCTTGCCTTCCGTATGGTGGCCTTGTCACAGCCCCGTAGTTGTTGAAAGTAGCCACAATAAGCTGCATGCTCAGTTCATCATTGAGTCCTCAAGGAACTTCTCCTGCTTGGCAGACGGCCACATCATCGTGGGCATAGCAGCGAGCTTGTTGATTCATCCACGATCGGCCACAAGACGGCCGGGCGCAAGTTATGGAACTCACGCTTCTTCGCATCTGGCTCCACCGAGACATGAGCGTGCGAAGGTTCACGAATTGGTCCCAAGTGATGGCACCAATGGGAAAAGTGGCGTGTAATTCTCCCACCAAGAAGCTGCAGTCCATCCAGCTTGATGTGCTGCAAAGCGACTTTTCAAAGATCGCAGCATCCAACGGTGACTAGCTCTTCCGATCTTATGGAGCCAATCATCGCCACAATCGCTCTAGTTACTAGAGAACACCATGATTCAACCTCGTAAATCGAGCCAAGTTGTCCATAAAGTGGGTGGCGTGGCGGATTGTTGGTGTGTTGTTCGATTTCAATAAGGAGCTGCATCGCAGTATTCTGCCGTTGGAGCAGCCGTGAGTCTTGAGGGAAACCAGTGTCACGCCCTCGGAGGCATCCGTGTTTGGAGGGATGAGAAATGAGAATAGAACAATGGTCTATGAGGAATAACACTACCCATATGAATGCACAATCATAACACACCAATCATTTATTCATTCCACTCAAACATGGTTCAAACTCGATTACAAAAGCTCATGACTAATCAAGGGAAAACATCGCCTAACTGATCGATTTAAAAAGTAAAAGATATGGTGGTTCATCAAAAAGTCTTCACTGCATGCCCCTCTGGGGTTTCCTTCAAAGGGTACCCCTTCAAATCCGATCATTCCTCACGGGGGTGCTTCATCTCCACTCTGTAAAGGTCCTTCCCAAGTCCATCTTTTCCTCTATCGCGCAAGCTTCATCTTTATCGCCGACTATCTCCATGAAGTCCGTGGATTTCTTCCTCATGGCCAAGGAAGTCTCGCGTTTTCTCCTCCGCCCAGTCATGAACAAAACTTCCGCAGTGTCTTCGAAGTTACGGGCGAGTCCGAATCTCCTGCTTCTCGAGAAGACACTCCAAGTCCCGGATGTGCGAGAGTGGAATCGCCCTCAATGGTACGGATGATATCTCCATTCCTTGCCCGAGAAACCATGAGGTCTGAGGATCGAAGCTCGCCCGATTTCCCGAGATGTCCAAGTGCTCGGTAGATCGCCACATCCCTTCCGATGATCCAGCTTGAACTCGTGAACTCAAAGTTGATAGCCCGTGTGTCCTCCAGGTTGTTTCTTCGATATGCACTCAATCCTGTAGCGTGTCCGGAAGTGCATTAGTGGGTTTCGTGATCGAGGGCGAGCAATTTCGCTTCACCATCCGACCAGCTCTGGCGTACGCCTCATCGCTGGCGACCCCAGAGCAAACCGGGGTGAACTCATGCCATCTAGAATGTTGCAAAGGGAGAAGAGTCGAATTGAACAGGAGAATTATGGAATGAAAAGGATGAAAGTAATGGTCTCGCTATGTCTTCCGATCCTAGGGGTTACGATCCTACGGTCACACAGTAGCTCGATACCATCTTCAGAGCGACCGACCTAAAATCGGTCAAATCTCCGTCTCGTATCATCCCAAGATCATGCCGGTACTACAAGACATCGATAAAGTAATCAAGTTCAATCACACCTGAATATCATTAAACGATTCTCATATAGAGTCTTTATTACAAGGAATAAATTTGGCCAAGGCCAACTCATGAGAAATAAAACTAATAACACCGCGAAGGGCTGAAGATAAGCGAGTCCATCCGACCAAAGGGCAATCGCTAAGCTGAGCGAGCCTCACTCCCGATCGAATATATCTCCGCAACATAATACGCAGAAATGTAGGTCAGCTTGGAATAAGTCGGCAAGTCATGAAGAATAACAATAAAGTTACTAACTCTATATGCATTTTGGTGTGGAGCTCTGTTACATCATTTTTGCTAAAAGCAAATTTTATCCTACTACAAAGGACTTACTTGCAAATTACTACAATTGTTGGTAGTTATTGAGATGGTTCCGCCAACCAATATCTCGCTCCCAATTATTAAGTCATAAAACCCTCAAATTAATTCATTAGTTTAGTGTTGAGATATCCAATACTTCCAAGTTCCAGAGGCTCAAATGTCCGTGAATCGGGACACGGCTAATCGATTAGATTTTAACTCGCAGAGGGTTGCGACTTTCCCGCAAGAATCATTCCTCCTTTAAAGTTTTCGACTTCATGGTGTTTGAAGACGGACTAATGAAACAGGTCTTCCAAAGAGTTCTTCCGCCACCGGCACTCCATCCAATCCTACCGCTCGGCCTACTCAGAGTACCGCCCAGCCAAATATTACTACTAGGTCAACCCAGCCAGAGCCCATAATGGCTTGCTGCTGCATGTAAGCTCTCGTCATGGGGCATCCATCCTTCTTTGTGGCTGGGTGAAGCTCGCAGGATGTCATGGCGCTTCTCCATGCATCCCGCCACCACTGGGTGCTCCAGTGCCGCCAACCGCCTCCACCCAAAGAGTGATTTTCCAAGTCCATCTTGATCATTGTAGTCCATGGGGTTGTCATCATCGACTCTCACATCTTGCTTATATATCATCATACCCAAAACCCGCTTCACGAAAGCAAAGTAACTACTACGCCCCGGTCATGGTAACAAGGGGATTGGTTCATCCTACCACATGATACTACTCAAGTTTAATGACTTCAAGATTTCACTATGCATGCATGGTGGGTGGTGACAACTACTAATGCACAAAAACATAGGTATAGAAATAACATGATCAAAACTTGCCTTCATTCGATGATCCTCGTTAAAGAGTCGAGTAGCAAGCTTCAGATCTAAACTCTACCGAGACAAACAATAGCAATAAGCACAAAGCAATAGGATCACATAACATAACAAAAGTAACACAACAAAACAATCAAAACTAAATCCAAAAGGAAAACTCAAATAAACCAATTCAAGTTTTTCCTTACTCCAAACAATAACTAAAATAGTTTTATATAACAAAAATTAATATAACTCTAATCATGGTTTTAAGTTAACTTAACAGTAAAAGGTTTCACTACAACTAGGAGCAAAAAGAATTAATTAAAAAGCTATTATAAAACTCATTTTAGGCCTAATCCAATTTCCATTAAGAAATAATTTAAAACTTTTATTAATTATAAATAAAAGTTCATCTACTAAAGTGACAGAAACTAACCTAGAATAACTAATCACAAGTTAAAATAAATTCATTTACTAATTAAAATATTAGGAAAACAGCATCTAGCTAATTAATTAGGATTAATAGGATTCTGCTTAAAACTAATTATTTATTAATCCTAAAATACCCAAGTTAATTTATATGGTTTGGCAATGTTAAAATAAAGTGGTGACAAAAGAGTCATGCAAAAAATAATTTTCTAACTCAAGTTATAGCAGATTTACTATTCTGACTAAAACTAATTTAAGGCAATTTTAATTATTTTAACATAGCTAAATATATATTCTACAGAAACTACATAAAATTTGCAATTCAACAAAAAAAGAATCATCTAAAATATTAAACAGAATAAAAGATATAAATTTTTAAAACAGAAACTATTCGCCAAAACAGAAAATCAAAATAAAAGAAAAAGGCCTAATGGGCCTATATCGCGCCTCGTATGCTAGATAGCCTAACGGCCCTAGGGTTAACTAAACGAACCGGCCTAAAAGAAATAAACCTAACCTAAAAATAAACCGATTGACCGGCCGTTTTTCTAATAAAACTTATTCTTCTGTTCTAATCATAGGCCATCTAAGATCGGACGGGAGGGTGATTGTCAACGAGTAATTTCAAAAATTTCCTACGATCACGCAAGACCATGGTGATGGCATAGCAACGGAGGGGAGAGTGTCTGTCCACGCACTGAGACCAAAGCTGCTGCAACAACGCGTTGATGTAGTCAGACGCCTTCACGATCCGACCGATCCAAGCACCAACGACGCACCTCCGGTTCGCACATCGCTCAAGCCGATGACGCATCCCCTGACCGATCCAGCAAAGTGTCGGGATGAGTTCCACAAGACGACGGCGGGCAGGACGATGTTGATGCTCCACTGACGCAGGTTTCGCCTTAAGCCCGCGACGATATGACTCCTCCTGCCGCAGGTCGCCCAAGCTCTCGACGATATGACCAAGTGGAATATGGTGGAAGGGGCACCGACACTGCTAAGGAAAGATCCGTAGATCAACTTGTGTGTATTGGGGTGCCCCCCTCAGATATAAAGGAGCTAAGGGAGGTGGCCGCCCTAGGGGAGGGCGATTAAGGAGGAGTCCTACTCCCACCGGAGTAGGACTCTCCTAGAAGGACTAGATTGGAGGAGGGAAGAGGAAGGGCGCCGCCCCTTCCTTGTCCTATTCGGACTAGAGGGGGGGCGCAGCCCACCTTGGCCTGCCTTCCTCTTCTCCCATGGCCCATTAAGGCCCATGGACCTCCGGGGTTCCGTAACCTCCGCATCTCTTAAAATCCTTGATTTCACCCGAACACTCTCATGTCCAAATGTAGGCTTCAATATATCAATCTTTATGTCTCGACCATTTCGAGACTCTCCATGTCCGTGATCACATCCGGGACTCAACAACCTTCGTGCATCAATACTTATAAACTCATTATGAATCATCAAACGTTGTTTAAGGGACCCCACGGGTTCGAGAACTATGTAGACATGACCTAGAACCATTCTCATTAATAACCACAGCGGAACCTGGATGCCCATATTGGTTCCTTATATTCTATTTAAGATCTTTATCGGTCAAACCGCATAACGACATAACGTTGTTCCCTTTGTCATCGGTATACATTACCCGATCTGATCGCTTCGATCCAATACCTAGTTCAATCTAAGCACGGTAAGTCTCTTTACCGTCTAATACATCATCTCACAACTAACTCATTAGTTGTAATGTTGTAAGGCTTAGTGATGTGTATTACCGAGAAGGTCAGAGATACCTCTCCGACGATCGGAGACAAAACCTAATCTCAAATACGCCAACCCAACAAGTACCTTTGAGACACTGTAGTAATTTTATAATCACCAAATACGCCAGACGCTTGGTAGTACCCAAAGTGTTCTCTCCAGAAACGGAGTTGTAACTCATAAACGAGATGAATGTATGGGTCATGAAGAAAGCACAACATACTAAACGATCAAGTTGCGTTAACGGAATGGGTCAGTGTCAATCAGATCATTCAACTAATGATGTGACCTTAATCAAATAATAACCCTTGTTCATGGTTAGGAAACATAACCATCTTTGATTAACAAGCTTAGTCAAGTAGAGGCATACTAGTGACATATCGCTTGTCTATATATTCACATATGTATTATGTTTCAAGTTAATAATTCTAGCATGAATAATAAACATTTATCATGATATAGGGAAATAAATAATAACTTTATTATTGCCTCTAGGGCATATTTGTTGGGGAACGAGTACTCTAAAAATTTCCTACGATCACGAAGACCATGGTGATGCATAGCAACGAGATGAGAGTGTTGTCTATGTACCGAGACCAAGAAGCGCTTGACGCAACGAGAGGAAGTAGTCCATTCTTCCCGATCCAACCGATCCAAGTACCCAACGCATGCACCTGAAGTTCTGCACACGCTCAGTCGATGACGCCCCTCGAACTCCGATCCAGCCGAAAGTGTTGAGGGAGAGTTCGCCAAGACGACGGGCGTGGTGACACATGCGATGTTCCACCAAGCAGGTCGCCTTAAGTCTGCAACGTATATCTGGTGTAGTTTGGTGGAAGGGGCACACACGGCAAGGAACGATCCGTAGATCAACTTGTGTGTCTATGGGGTGCCCCTGCCCCTCAGATATATAAAGGAGCAAGGCAGGAGGAGGCCGGCCCTATGTTTAGGGCGCCAAGGGGAGTCCAACTCCCACCGGGAGTAGGATCTCTTTCCTGAACACACCGACTCACGGCAAGTCCCCTTCGAGATCGCTTACGGCTTCAACCCTGTCACCATTGGACATTCTACCGCTTCCTTCCAAGAGCGCATCAACATGGATGCAAGTGCACGGGCAAGCTACATCAAGAAGATGCATGAGGATACAAGACAAACCATCGAGCGCCAAGTACAACGACTAGCGACCAAGCTCAACGCAACAAGCAACCCATGGTCTTCAACATTGGTGATCTAGTGTGGCTACACCTTCGCAAGGACCGCTTCCCAACGAACGCAAGTCCAAGCTTCTCCTCGAGCCGATGGACCTTCAAGGTGCTAGCACGCTACAACGACAACGCCTACAAGATCGACCTACCACGAGACAAGTACAATGTGAGCGACATCTTCAACGTCAAGGACCTCGCCGCATACCATGTGATGAAGATCTTGATCCGAGGTCGATTCAAGGGGGAGATGATGAGCATCCTTCGTCATCCCCATGGACCTTCCATCAACTATCCAAGCTCCGGGACCCATGACAAGAGCAAGACGCTATTCAATCCGAGGTGACATCACCCTATTCAATTTCCTTCCAAAGTGAGACATGGCTACTACCTAAGTCCGAGACAATATGCGTGATCGTACAACGCTCAAGCCAAGGAACCAAGAGCTGAAGAAGAAACGATAGCATCAACATTTCGACAGCCCGAACTTCCGCAACCTGAACTTCCGCCTCACGACTTCCGACCAGCCTGGGCACTTCCAGTCTGAGCTCGTCTCGAACCCGCCCGAACTCTGCCTCTGAATCTCCGGCTCACGATCTTCTGCCCCGGCCAGCCCAGCTCCACCAAGGCCAAATTTCGGCTTAGGCCGGACCGCCTGAACTTGTCAGAACTTCCGCCTAGCCCGAACTTCCGCCTGTCACAGTAGCACTTGGGCCGAGGCCCTGTACCCTTTCGTCTCCTGCAGAACTATAAATACTTCCCACCTCCTCCTAGTTAGGGTTAGCATTGGTTTAACTCATCTTTGGTGTGAGAGTTTTGCTCATCCACTTGGTACTTCTCCTCGAGTTCACGAATTCTTCGAGAAGATCCCCAGGATTCAAGACCCCTTCAAGGGAAGACCATCAAGACCTCCTGAGAAGATCGGCTACTGTATCTTTCCTTTGTTGATTTTGAATCTTGTGCTACCTTATGTGTTTGGTGATCTAGCCCTTGTGTAATCGAACTTGTCGGTTTAGTGTTCCTTTGTGTGTTTCTTGTTCTTCCGCCTGCTCATCGTGTTTCCTGAGGATCCCCTCCAAACGTGAAAGATCTCCGATTAGGGTTCCACCCTACATCAGAGCCTGGGACTCGCAAGAATCTACTTCTTCGTGGGGTTGAAAGTTCCATCAACGGATGTACGATAGCACCACCTATCGAACCATGGACAAAACATCCGTGTTCCACCGCGTGAATCCTCCAATACCCTTCCCTTTACATTCTTGCAAGTTGCATGCTTTACTTTCCGCCGTCTCATACTCTTGCTTGTTATGTATTGTGAATGTTAAACTTTGCCTAAAACTCCTAAAGAAGTTAAAACTGAACTTTGGTACTTAGTGTCTAATCACCCCCTCTAGACACCTCTTCTCAAGATCCTACACCATGCATGATCTTGAGCTTGAACAATTGATGTTAAAACTGCATTCTTACATGGAGAATTCGAATAGGATATTTATATGGAACAACTTGAAGGTTTTGTTATTCCTGAAAAGAAAAACTTGTCTCGAAGTTAAAGAAATCTCTTTATGGATTAAGCAATCTTAGACTCGTGGTACAAGAGATTTGACACCTTTATGCTCTCTCAAGGTTTCAAAAGGTCTCATTATGATAGTTGTGTTTATTTGAAAACCCAATGGTTCAACTATTTATCCTGACCTTTATTTTGATGATCGCTAATTGCTGCAAAGAGTATGTCGATATTGATGAACTAAAGAAACAATTGAGAAATGAATTTGAGATGAAGGATTTGTGCAATAAAGAAAATACTTGAATGGAAATATCCAGATAGACCGTTCGAAAAGTATATCTAAGTCGGCGATATATTGATAAAGTTCTTCGCTGCTTTAATATGCATAATGCAAGTTGAGTATCTGCTAGTGCACACTTAAGTTATCATCACCTATGTCCTAAGTCGATGCGATATTGAGTACATGTCTAGAGTTCCTTATTCAAGTGCAGCTTGGTTCACTTATGTATGCCATGGTTTGTTCTCGCCCTGATTTATCATATGCATTGATTGTTGTCAGAGATACATGGCTAACCCCGAAAAGAGCATTTGAGAGCAGTTCAAGGATTTTTAGATACCGGGTACTTAATGCTTATTTAGAGTTTGGGAAAACTAGATGGACTTGTTGGTTTTGTTGGTTCTGATTTTGCCGGTGATTTGATAAGAGAAGATCACTCAAAAGTTATGTTTTCACCATTGGTAGTTGTGTCAGGAGGGAGAGCAACTTGCGCCTATTGTGGCTTGTTCCACTACTGATGCCAGTATATGGCTAGTTCTCGAGGCATGCAAAGAATCTATTTGGTTGAGAGGTTTGTACACCGAGCTTAATGGAGATCCATCTTGCCTACCATATTTTCCGACAAATAAAGTGCCATATATCTTACAAAGAATCCAATGTATCATGAGAGGGCAAAGCACATATATGTCGATTTCATTATATTCAGATGTTGTTGCTAAAGGAAATTTGAAGGTATGCAAGATAATTACTCATGATAATCCTGCCGACATGATGACAAAGCTGCCCATAATAAGTTTGAGCTTTGCTGCTTAGTTGTGATTTCTCACTAGTCCTATGGACTTTGATGCACAAGGTGTTTATGCGCGATATGGATGGAGTTATTCACTTTCTTGACCATCGAGGAATTTGGCTCAAGGTGGAGATTGTTAAACCAGGTCCAATTTCACTACCGATTGACTAGACGTAGTACATACGTGTGCCTTTTATGGATAATATAAGAAACACGCCTCAATATGCTAATTCCTATCCAAAAGGAACTCAAGGTCCCACCAAGTATAGACCCGATATTGAAACGCTTTTGCAAGGTGGATATCATTACATCAACATTACATAATAGTGGGGATATACATAAGGCACAAATGCCACAAGAATACAATACATCATAATATCAAGATCAACATCCACTACGGATGCAACATAAACAAGATCAAACGACATCCACCTCGCTAGCCTAAAGGCCGACCGAACCTATCCCATGATCGAAAAAGAAGCGTAAGAAGAACTCAATACAAGCAAACATCGCTTCACGCCATGAGCATCGCAGACCTGTACCAAGAATCGGTGGTGTAGTAATCAGCCACGAGGACTCAAAGAATCCCATTACCATGGGTATCAAGACTAGCAAAGCTTAATGGGAAAGGAAGGTAAAGTGGTGAGGTTGCAGCAGCGACTAGCATGATATCGTACAACATACGCAAATGAGAGCGAGGAGAGAAACAAAGGAACCGCACAACTAGTAATGATCAAGAAGTGATCTCAACTCCTACTTACGCCGACACAACCCAAAAACGGTTCTCTCTCGATCAACCCGAAAGAGACCACGTTACGACATTATGTTGGTGTATTTTATAAGAGTTTGCTTCAAGTTTACAACCGACATTAACAAATTCCCATCTATAATAATGCGGCACGGCTCGAAAAGTTTATACCCAGGGGTGTCCTAACTTAGCTCATGATAAGCTCGCGATCAGCAAGGATATTCTTCTCCCGGAAAGACCCGACCGCCTCGAATCCTGCTACAAGACATTTCGACAGAATAAAACAAGATCAGAAGCCGCCTGGATGCGCCGCAATCCCGATAGGAGCTGCACATATCTCGCTGTGGCAACACCGATGAGACATCCTACGTAAAACCTAAACCTCGAGTTGCCACGAGGGGGCCCCAGCCACTGCTCAGGCCAGCACTTAGAAGCACAGCCCGTGTGGGGGCTAAAATAAAGATGACCCTTGGGCCTGAAACCCAAGGAAAGGGTAGGTGAGGCAAATGGAAAACCAATGTTGGGCCTTTGCCGGACGAGTCTTATTCAAAGCGAATCGTCAAGGGGGTCCTATAAATCACCCGACCGCTGCTAGGGACGCAAAACCGGGAACATAATACCGATATTACGGAAACTAGGCGCAAGAGGAACAAAACACTGCATAAGGCCGAGCCTTCCACCCTTACCAAGTATATAGATGCATTAATTAAATAAGATATATTGTGATATCCTAACAAGTAAACATGTTCCAACAAGGAACATCTCCATGTTCCAACAAGGAACAAACTTCATCTTCACCTACAACTAACAACGCTATAAGAGGGCTGAGCAAAGGTAACATAGCCAAACAACGTTTGCTAGGGTGCAAAAGGTTAGAGGTCGACATGGCAATTTGGGAGGCTTGAGGAACAAGTGATAGGTAGCGCAAAGATAGCGAGATAATTAAACAACTAGCATAGCAATGATAGTAGTGAGATCCAGGTAGCGGTCATCTTGCCTAAATCCCGCAAGGAAGAAGAACGAGTCCATGAAGAAGACGAACGGATGAAGTTTAACCAAGCGAGACGAACTAATCCTCACGATCGAACTAAACAAGAACTAACAAGAAGAAGCACAACATAGTAAACACACCAGACATGAACAAGGCATGATGCACAACAAGCAGGATGCATGACAAGACTACACGGTTACTCATGGCAAGAGATGATGCAAACAAGAGCAAGATCAAAGCAAGTTTAAATGAGGCCGGAACAACATATAACGATTCCTTAAGTCCTCATATGCAAATTTCGAAATTGGTCCAGATCTAAATAACCTTATGTTCAAGTTGTTAAACAGCAAGTTAAGATGCACCACGATGATCTACACGAAAATCTAGTCAAGTTACATATAAAGTTCATTAAAATCGAGCTACGGCTAGAAGATATGAGCAAAACAAGTTAAACATGGCATTGATGCAAAATGCATACAAACATCAAGCAAACACCCTCAAAACAAGGATGCAATATGATAATATGAAACTACATGCAAAATCAAGCAAGTTTCATATAGAGCACACTCAAAACGGAGCAACGGTTCAACACATACACACAATACAAGTTATGACAACAATCTGTCAAAACAGCAACTAGGCATATTGCAAGCATCAAAACAATATGCTACAGCACCTCAATATGAAAACAAAAGGCATGGGCATGATGTACAGGTAAAGCATTACAAAACATGAACGCTGAGCTATCTCCATAAACCACTAGAACATGCTCAAAAGACAGGCAAGATTGCAAATAATACAGCTTGCATTGGCGTAAATAACATCAAAGTTGCAATGTTTAGAGCTATCAAACAGCATGTTACAGGGACTTATCATGGCAAACAAAGGCATGGCATGAATCTACTCAAAGCATAGATCAAAAGTCCTCATCGACTATAAGCCAAAAGGATCAGAATATGATGGCACCCATGTAAACATAGCAAGTTATATTACAGCTTCAAACATCGCAGAACAACGATAAGTAGGCATGTTGGTGAGCTTGAACCACTTACCTCGAGCAATACATGGCATGGCAAGGCAACCAACAGTAAGAAGACATGGCATAGAAGCTATAAATGGCGAGAACAACATCATAGCATACACGGATCAACTACAACAACCTTGGCAAAATTGAATATGTAAACAATCTGAACATTTTATAGCAAAAGTAGAGCCGATTGACTCAAGCTATGGCACTCCATAATTGCAAACGAGGGCATGGATGGATAGAGCAAGACATGTTTAACAAAACATCCTTATCAAGTATCTCAAAATATGCATGGATCTTCGGTAGCATCAAGTTAACATGGCATGAAAATATCAAGAAAACAGGCTGAAATCAGCAAACATCGAAGCTTAGTTTGCATGCTTGTTCTAGTCACCACATTAATCACAAAAATACATGGCATACACCCCTGTAAATATGGCATGGCATATTACAAAACATATGTAGGACTCAAGTTCATAGGGGCACACATCAATCGTGGCAAAATGACAAAGTGCATGTTCTGATAAGAATCGTAAACTAACATCACATGGCACTCTTCTAACAGCATTTAGGGCGCCAAGATGAGCTCAAATGAAAATGATGCCATGATATGAAATGATCTACTTTCGAGACGTAACATTTTGACATATTATACACGCAAAACGGAGCAACGCGACAGTTATGGCATGATGAAAATGCATAAAAACACAAATAGGACTTAGACGAAAATTGGGGAAAGAGGTCAACCGAGAACGGATAACGAGGCAGGCCGGATCTCGCCGACACGCTACGGAGATGGCGGGACGCCGAGACGCCGGATTCGGCTCTCCGGCCGGATCCGCCGGAGATGGGGCGGCGAAGGCGCACGGGCGTGGTGGAGGCCGCGGCCGGGCGGGCGGGGAGGAGGGCCCGCCGGCTGCGGCGGGGTCCGCTGGCGTGGCGTAGGCGCCGGCGCAAGGCGCCGGAGGGCGGTAAGGAGGCGGCGGCGGAGGTGGATACGGAAAGGCTGGGCGGCGATCAGGCGCGGGTTCACCGAGAGGAGGACGGCGGCGCTGGCTCGGCGAGGGCGGCCAGCGGCGGGCGCAAGGGTTTCGCAGCCGGGCGCGCGTGGGAGGAGAGAGGCGCGGAGGGCTACGGGCGCGCGGATTAAAGTGTATGGATGACGGCAGCCGCCATTGGCCGGGCGACGTGTATGCGGGCGGCGGATATGTCCGCCGCGCTGAATGAAATGTCCGCCGCGCGGGAAGGTTAGGTAGGTTTTGACCGCGCTAAAATCCGGGTGCACACATATTTATAGGTAGAGGGAGCTAGAGACCTCCAAATGAGGTGCGGTTTCGCCACGCGATCGTGATCGAACACCGAGAGCATGGAGGGGAGTTTGCTGGGTTTTGGGCCACTTTGAAGGTGTTGCTGCTGCAAAGAAGGCTTTTTTGCGTTCGTTAACCTTGAGTACCAAACACTCTCCAAATGACATTTAACTTGACAGCGGTTCACCGTGCTATACTAAGGTTGCTTGCTAAACCTCGTCCATTCCGAGAAATTTTATTACGAAAAGAGGTAAAAGGGGGCGCCGGAGACATAGGAGTGCCGGATTGCAAACGGATAACGGGAAAATGCTCGGATGCATGAGATTTAACACGATGCAAATGAAATGCACATGATGACATGATATGAAATGCGATGATGACATGGCAAAGTGCAACACGCAAGCAAATGACATGGCAACGACGTAATAATCGAAGGACACCGCGATCGAATCCGGCGTTATAGAGCGACGAGTACAACTCACATTTGTCTTCCAAGGACTCTTATATATTGCCTCATATATACCCCTTTGTAGTTGCACTCGCATAAATACCGCCCTGCCCGTAATACTCCTTCTTATAGTGATTGCGCCGTAGGCCCTGGTTTTCTCCCGCAGGGTTTTTCAGAAAATCTTCTGTCTATTTGTTCTGCTTATTTCTCGTTATTCTAACACTTTCCTTGCAAACACACATTGAGTCGAGGTCGTTAATTGTTTCGCCATCTTGGTCGCAAAAGGGAAAGTGTCTTGATGTGGGAGACTACCCGCTCTGGCGTTGCTCGACATCTACACCGATAGATTGAGATATTGAGAAGTAATTGTATTGATCGGGCCTCAAGGGCTGTTTATATAGATTACAAAGCTTGGGCTCCAAGACTAGACCGATAGAGATAGATTACAATAATAGACTTATACTTAAGATCCCCTCAGCCTCAACGCTGTGTGAAACAATGTTGAGACTGGAGCGTATGTCTGAACGATGCAACGGAGTCCTTTTGGTAAAATGTCGCTAAATTGGGCACTTGTAGGAACATGAAGAACGCGAACTCGCCAAGAGCCACCTTTCAAGAACAATGTGCTTCGATGTTCTGCCTTTACACGCTGACAAACATCACATATGCCACGACTGCAATATCCTTCTTCATACCGCCCATCGTAAACTTTCCTTTAAATCCGTGTACATCTTGGTGTTGCCGGATGAATCGAGACGTGAATCATGAGCCTCCCAAGAATTAGCTTCCCGAGCTCGATCATTGGGCACATAAATACGATCCTCAAACCATATAGTCCGCGTTCATCATTTAAATCCTTTTAGCTTTGCCTTCATCCATCTTTTGCTTAATTTCATCAATTTCTTGTCCGACTCTGGCTTCATTTAATCCTTTCTTGCTATGGACTGAACTTCCAGAGTTGCAACAAATCCTTTTCGAACTATCTCCACGGAGATCTCTGAGGTCATCGACTAACTCCTGTATCCTCTTGTAAGAGTATTCACATAACTCTACGGCTCAAAGCATCTCTACAACATTAGCTTTACCGGGTGGTAATGCAGTCTCATGTCGTAGTCCTTATCAACTCTAGCCATCTCCTCCGCCTCGAGGTTCAATTCTTCTCGGAAGATATATTTCAAACTCTGTGATCTGTGTAGACATCACAACGACGATGAGGAAATGTTCTGTGTCTTGAGTGCATGCACTATACCGCTAACTCCAAATCATGCGGCATAATCATCTCATGAGGCCGTGAGCTGTCCGGAGGCATAAGCTACAACCTTCCCTTCCCTGCATCAATACTCCCGAGTCCTTGACGAAGCGCCAAACCCGTATTCCTTGTGTATGTCCCTCAACACCGGGCTGGACCAACCGCTTTTTCAATTCTCAAAACCGCTTCACATTCCTCGTCCACATACTTGGCTTCCTTCTTCAATAGCCACCATGGGCTTAAATTGAAGTTCTCAATGAACCTCCGATAATATCCTCGCGAGTCCGAGAAATCATGGATCTCTTTGATCGAGGTGGGTGATCGCCAATCGGTGATCGATTCAACCTTGGCGGATCAATGCTATTCCTTCTCCTCAAATAATATGTCCGAGGAATCCAACTTCCTTCAACCAAAATTCACATTTGCTGAACTTGGCATACAACCGATGTTCTCAAGTTTCTCCGTAACTAGCGAAATGCTCCTTATGCTCTTCCTCGCCTTTGGAGAAAATCAATATCATCGATGAAGACCACGACAAACTTGTCCAGATATTCCATGAACACCTTGTTCATCAAATTCATGAAGTATGCAGGAGCATTAGTCAATCCAAATGACATAACGGATACCTCATATAAGCCATACCGTAGTGAATGCTGTTTTGTATATCCCTTTCACGGATCTTCAATCGATGATACCTCGATCAAGATCGATCTTAGAGAATACCTCCAACTAGCTGATCAAACAAGTCATTGATCATCGGCAGGGGGTACTTGTTCTTGATGGTTACTTGCTCAATGCACGATAATCCACAACCATCCTCAAGCTTCCATCCTTCTTCTACCAAAAGAACTGGCCCAAGGTGATGAGCTTGACTAATATATCCTTTCTCCAATAACTCATTTATTTGATCTTTGATCTCTTTCAACTCATTCGGTGGCATCCGATAAGGTCTCTTGATATTGGGGCCAGCCGCAATAACTCGATCAGAAATTCAATGTCCTCGTCGGTGGCATTCTAATTCCTCCGAAACACATCGAAATTTTGCACTACCGCACTTCCTCCCCGAACAACTCCCGTGAGGGAATGCACCGATTCTTCATCCGGCCAGCTCGCCATACATTTGATCCTCTTCTCGCCCCGGTGGTGAGCGTAATAGACTTGCGCAATACCAATGTTCCCTTCAAACTTTGACAACCAATCCATGCCTAGGATTACATCCAAGGTCTGTTTCCAACACTATGAGGTCCACGGAAACTTATGATTCCCGATGTTGAGGGTTGCAGGACAGCCTACACCGCCATCATTTCTCCTCTCGCGAATCGACGCCAAGGGGGCTTCTAAGGGTTCGAAAAGGAATCCGCATTTCTTTTCCACAACTACCCTTGATATGAATGAATGCGCTGCACCGTAATCAAAGAGAACCAAAACTCGTGAATTCAATAAAACTTACCAACCACGTTGTCCGGCTGATCATAGACGCCCTCACGCCGATGTGGTTCACCGAGCACGAGGGAACGGATTGGCTTCTTCACCGAGCCTCCATTGCCATTTCCATTCCTCCGCATGGCCTCCGGCAGTCGGTATGAGTGCCCCTTCCGCACTTGAAGTGTGATGTGGCTCTGATCCTCTCGAGCTGTAAGTAATCTGTCGATTGCCATTACTATTGCTATTGCTATTGCCATGGCCTCGACTTGTTGTCCCGGCTATGTTGTTCCTTTCTCCATGGTTATGAACTCCATGATTATGATGGTGTGCTCCCGAGTACTGCGTATAGCGGCTTCGCCGAGCTCCCAGTTGTGCTTCCCCGGCCGTACTTCCGCTATGCTTTTATCCGCCGGCTTGCCTTCCGTATGGTGGCCTTGTCACAGCCCCGTAGTTGTTGAAAGTAGCCACAATAAGCTGCATGCTCAGTTCATCATTGAGTCCTCAAGGAACTTCTCCTGCTTGGCAGACGGCCACATCATCGTGGGCATAGCAGCGAGCTTGTTGATTCATCCACGATCGGCCACAAGACGGCCGGGCGCAAGTTATGGAACTCACGCTTCTTCGCATCTGGCTCCACCGAGACATGAGCGTGCGAAGGTTCACGAATTGGTCCCAAGTGATGGCACCAATGGGAAAAGTGGCGTGTAATTCTCCCACCAAGAAGCTGCAGTCCATCCAGCTTGATGTGCTGCAAAGCGACTTTTCAAAGATCGCAGCATCCAACGGTGACTAGCTCTTCCGATCTTATGGAGCCAATCATCGCCACAATCGCTCTAGTTACTAGAGAACACCATGATTCAACCTCGTAAATCGAGCCAAGTTGTCCATAAAGTGGGTGGCGTGGCGGATTGTTGGTGTGTTGTTCGATTTCAATAAGGAGCTGCATCGCAGTATTCTGCCGTTGGAGCAGCCGTGAGTCTTGAGGGAAACCAGTGTCACGCCCTCGGAGGCATCCGTGTTTGGAGGGATGAGAAATGAGAATAGAACAATGGTCTATGAGGAATAACACTACCCATATGAATGCACAATCATAACACACCAATCATTTATTCATTCCACTCAAACATGGTTCAAACTCGATTACAAAAGCTCATGACTAATCAAGGGAAAACATCGCCTAACTGATCGATTTAAAAAGTAAAAGATATGGTGGTTCATCAAAAAGTCTTCACTGCATGCCCCTCTGGGGTTTCCTTCAAAGGGTACCCCTTCAAATCCGATCATTCCTCACGGGGGTGCTTCATCTCCACTCTGTAAAGGTCCTTCCCAAGTCCATCTTTTCCTCTATCGCGCAAGCTTCATCTTTATCGCCGACTATCTCCATGAAGTCCGTGGATTTCTTCCTCATGGCCAAGGAAGTCTCGCGTTTTCTCCTCCGCCCAGTCATGAACAAAACTTCCGCAGTGTCTTCGAAGTTACGGGCGAGTCCGAATCTCCTGCTTCTCGAGAAGACACTCCAAGTCCCGGATGTGCGAGAGTGGAATCGCCCTCAATGGTACGGATGATATCTCCATTCCTTGCCCGAGAAACCATGAGGTCTGAGGATCGAAGCTCGCCCGATTTCCCGAGATGTCCAAGTGCTCGGTAGATCGCCACATCCCTTCCGATGATCCAGCTTGAACTCGTGAACTCAAAGTTGATAGCCCGTGTGTCCTCCAGGTTGTTTCTTCGATATGCACTCAATCCTGTAGCGTGTCCGGAAGTGCATTAGTGGGTTTCGTGATCGAGGGCGAGCAATTTCGCTTCACCATCCGACCAGCTCTGGCGTACGCCTCATCGCTGGCGACCCCAGAGCAAACCGGGGTGAACTCATGCCATCTAGAATGTTGCAAAGGGAGAAGAGTCGAATTGAACAGGAGAATTATGGAATGAAAAGGATGAAAGTAATGGTCTCGCTATGTCTTCCGATCCTAGGGGTTACGATCCTACGGTCACACAGTAGCTCGATACCATCTTCAGAGCGACCGACCTAAAATCGGTCAAATCTCCGTCTCGTATCATCCCAAGATCATGCCGGTACTACAAGACATCGATAAAGTAATCAAGTTCAATCACACCTGAATATCATTAAACGATTCTCATATAGAGTCTTTATTACAAGGAATAAATTTGGCCAAGGCCAACTCATGAGAAATAAAACTAATAACACCGCGAAGGGCTGAAGATAAGCGAGTCCATCCGACCAAAGGGCAATCGCTAAGCTGAGCGAGCCTCACTCCCGATCGAATATATCTCCGCAACATAATACGCAGAAATGTAGGTCAGCTTGGAATAAGTCGGCAAGTCATGAAGAATAACAATAAAGTTACTAACTCTATATGCATTTTGGTGTGGAGCTCTGTTACATCATTTTTGCTAAAAGCAAATTTTATCCTACTACAAAGGACTTACTTGCAAATTACTACAATTGTTGGTAGTTATTGAGATGGTTCCGCCAACCAATATCTCGCTCCCAATTATTAAGTCATAAAACCCTCAAATTAATTCATTAGTTTAGTGTTGAGATATCCAATACTTCCAAGTTCCAGAGGCTCAAATGTCCGTGAATCGGGACACGGCTAATCGATTAGATTTTAACTCGCAGAGGGTTGCGACTTTCCCGCAAGAATCATTCCTCCTTTAAAGTTTTCGACTTCATGGTGTTTGAAGACGGACTAATGAAACAGGTCTTCCAAAGAGTTCTTCCGCCACCGGCACTCCATCCAATCCTACCGCTCGGCCTACTCAGAGTACCGCCCAGCCAAATATTACTACTAGGTCAACCCAGCCAGAGCCCATAATGGCTTGCTGCTGCATGTAAGCTCTCGTCATGGGGCATCCATCCTTCTTTGTGGCTGGGTGAAGCTCGCAGGATGTCATGGCGCTTCTCCATGCATCCCGCCACCACTGGGTGCTCCAGTGCCGCCAACCGCCTCCACCCAAAGAGTGATTTTCCAAGTCCATCTTGATCATTGTAGTCCATGGGGTTGTCATCATCGACTCTCACATCTTGCTTATATATCATCATACCCAAAACCCGCTTCACGAAAGCAAAGTAACTACTACGCCCCGGTCATGGTAACAAGGGGATTGGTTCATCCTACCACATGATACTACTCAAGTTTAATGACTTCAAGATTTCACTATGCATGCATGGTGGGTGGTGACAACTACTAATGCACAAAAACATAGGTATAGAAATAACATGATCAAAACTTGCCTTCATTCGATGATCCTCGTTAAAGAGTCGAGTAGCAAGCTTCAGATCTAAACTCTACCGAGACAAACAATAGCAATAAGCACAAAGCAATAGGATCACATAACATAACAAAAGTAACACAACAAAACAATCAAAACTAAATCCAAAAGGAAAACTCAAATAAACCAATTCAAGTTTTTCCTTACTCCAAACAATAACTAAAATAGTTTTATATAACAAAAATTAATATAACTCTAATCATGGTTTTAAGTTAACTTAACAGTAAAAGGTTTCACTACAACTAGGAGCAAAAAGAATTAATTAAAAAGCTATTATAAAACTCATTTTAGGCCTAATCCAATTTCCATTAAGAAATAATTTAAAACTTTTATTAATTATAAATAAAAGTTCATCTACTAAAGTGACAGAAACTAACCTAGAATAACTAATCACAAGTTAAAATAAATTCATTTACTAATTAAAATATTAGGAAAACAGCATCTAGCTAATTAATTAGGATTAATAGGATTCTGCTTAAAACTAATTATTTATTAATCCTAAAATACCCAAGTTAATTTATATGGTTTGGCAATGTTAAAATAAAGTGGTGACAAAAGAGTCATGCAAAAAATAATTTTCTAACTCAAGTTATAGCAGATTTACTATTCTGACTAAAACTAATTTAAGGCAATTTTAATTATTTTAACATAGCTAAATATATATTCTACAGAAACTACATAAAATTTGCAATTCAACAAAAAAAGAATCATCTAAAATATTAAACAGAATAAAAGATATAAATTTTTAAAACAGAAACTATTCGCCAAAACAGAAAATCAAAATAAAAGAAAAAGGCCTAATGGGCCTATATCGCGCCTCGTATGCTAGATAGCCTAACGGCCCTAGGGTTAACTAAACGAACCGGCCTAAAAGAAATAAACCTAACCTAAAAATAAACCGATTGACCGGCCGTTTTTCTAATAAAACTTATTCTTCTGTTCTAATCATAGGCCATCTAAGATCGGACGGGAGGGTGATTGTCAACGAGTAATTTCAAAAATTTCCTACGATCACGCAAGACCATGGTGATGGCATAGCAACGGAGGGGAGAGTGTCTGTCCACGCACTGAGACCAAAGCTGCTGCAACAACGCGTTGATGTAGTCAGACGCCTTCACGATCCGACCGATCCAAGCACCAACGACGCACCTCCGGTTCGCACATCGCTCAAGCCGATGACGCATCCCCTGACCGATCCAGCAAAGTGTCGGGATGAGTTCCACAAGACGACGGCGGGCAGGACGATGTTGATGCTCCACTGACGCAGGTTTCGCCTTAAGCCCGCGACGATATGACTCCTCCTGCCGCAGGTCGCCCAAGCTCTCGACGATATGACCAAGTGGAATATGGTGGAAGGGGCACCGACACTGCTAAGGAAAGATCCGTAGATCAACTTGTGTGTATTGGGGTGCCCCCCTCAGATATAAAGGAGCTAAGGGAGGTGGCCGCCCTAGGGGAGGGCGATTAAGGAGGAGTCCTACTCCCACCGGAGTAGGACTCTCCTAGAAGGACTAGATTGGAGGAGGGAAGAGGAAGGGCGCCGCCCCTTCCTTGTCCTATTCGGACTAGAGGGGGGGCGCAGCCCACCTTGGCCTGCCTTCCTCTTCTCCCATGGCCCATTAAGGCCCATGGACCTCCGGGGTTCCGTAACCTCCGCATCTCTTAAAATCCTTGATTTCACCCGAACACTCTCATGTCCAAATGTAGGCTTCAATATATCAATCTTTATGTCTCGACCATTTCGAGACTCTCCATGTCCGTGATCACATCCGGGACTCAACAACCTTCGTGCATCAATACTTATAAACTCATTATGAATCATCAAACGTTGTTTAAGGGACCCCACGGGTTCGAGAACTATGTAGACATGACCTAGAACCATTCTCATTAATAACCACAGCGGAACCTGGATGCCCATATTGGTTCCTTATATTCTATTTAAGATCTTTATCGGTCAAACCGCATAACGACATAACGTTGTTCCCTTTGTCATCGGTATACATTACCCGATCTGATCGCTTCGATCCAATACCTAGTTCAATCTAAGCACGGTAAGTCTCTTTACCGTCTAATACATCATCTCACAACTAACTCATTAGTTGTAATGTTGTAAGGCTTAGTGATGTGTATTACCGAGAAGGTCAGAGATACCTCTCCGACGATCGGAGACAAAACCTAATCTCAAATACGCCAACCCAACAAGTACCTTTGAGACACTGTAGTAATTTTATAATCACCAAATACGCCAGACGCTTGGTAGTACCCAAAGTGTTCTCTCCAGAAACGGAGTTGTAACTCATAAACGAGATGAATGTATGGGTCATGAAGAAAGCACAACATACTAAACGATCAAGTTGCGTTAACGGAATGGGTCAGTGTCAATCAGATCATTCAACTAATGATGTGACCTTAATCAAATAATAACCCTTGTTCATGGTTAGGAAACATAACCATCTTTGATTAACAAGCTTAGTCAAGTAGAGGCATACTAGTGACATATCGCTTGTCTATATATTCACATATGTATTATGTTTCAAGTTAATAATTCTAGCATGAATAATAAACATTTATCATGATATAGGGAAATAAATAATAACTTTATTATTGCCTCTAGGGCATATTTGTTGGGGAACGAGTACTCTAAAAATTTCCTACGATCACGAAGACCATGGTGATGCATAGCAACGAGATGAGAGTGTTGTCTATGTACCGAGACCAAGAAGCGCTTGACGCAACGAGAGGAAGTAGTCCATTCTTCCCGATCCAACCGATCCAAGTACCCAACGCATGCACCTGAAGTTCTGCACACGCTCAGTCGATGACGCCCCTCGAACTCCGATCCAGCCGAAAGTGTTGAGGGAGAGTTCGCCAAGACGACGGGCGTGGTGACACATGCGATGTTCCACCAAGCAGGTCGCCTTAAGTCTGCAACGTATATCTGGTGTAGTTTGGTGGAAGGGGCACACACGGCAAGGAACGATCCGTAGATCAACTTGTGTGTCTATGGGGTGCCCCTGCCCCTCAGATATATAAAGGAGCAAGGCAGGAGGAGGCCGGCCCTATGTTTAGGGCGCCAAGGGGAGTCCAACTCCCACCGGGAGTAGGATCTCTTTCCT